>PVHT020000079.1:157291-200841 GCA_004024745.2 Catagonus wagneri | reverse complement strand
GTAACTCGTGATTTTGTAATGACCTGGTGGCGTGATCAGACCACCAGGAGTCAAAATGGTATATAAGAAAAACTGAGGAATAAATCAGGAGCGAAGATAGAAGCTCCTCGCCTGCTGCACACCTGACTCCTGTCATTATTCGCCGACGCCGTTCATCCTTAGGGGCACCCACTTCCCTGCTGAGGCTGGACCTCGGCACAGCCCTAACAAACTAATACAGGATCCTTATATAAACTTGAGTCCTTTTTCACTTTCTTAGTGGTTTATGCATACCACAACTAAGATCATCATTAAAATAGAGAAACTGTGGAATGAGGCTCACCTGGAGTTTTAGAAGTGAATCACTTAAAAATAGTAACAATTCAGCAGATTATAAGATGTTTAATTGCTTAAGTCTGAGAAAATCATTTTGATATTTCACCTGATACGATTGTTTCTTGTTGAAATTTCAACTGTAAAATTTTGAGTTATACTCAGCAAATTTTATACCAGCAAATGTACATCTGTTAAGATGCATAGATAAGTTATTTGCAAAAAAAAATTTATATCTATCTATCTGTCTATCTCAGATATTAAAATAATGTCCATCAAAGAAATGAAATGCCAGAAATCTGCAATTCATTGCCGGGCTCATTTCTTCCCCAGTAGGGATTATATTTATATATATGCTTTAATATCATGTTTTTGTTCAATGAGGAAGGTTTTTCATTTGCAAAATATTTGTCCCTACCTTCTTCAAGTCTGAAAATATATAAGGTGAGAAATATTACTTTAGTTTTGTTTTTTATGTATCTGCATTACAATTTTATTTTGATTTAAAAAAATAAATTAAAAAGGGATTATTAATTCATGGCTGACAGCTAGTCTTCAGAATGAATCACTTGGTACTAAAATGTAGATTTTAGAATACTATAGTTCAGTTCTTATTCTCTGATAACCATGCAGGATCATTTTATGCAGATAGCACTTTTTAAAAAAAAAAAAGCATAAAGGTCACTTGTTAAAACTAGCTAACTTTTTATAAGATATGTCATAGAAAGAATACTTGTTTTGCATCTGATGCTGCCTGAGGTGGAGTAGACTTCACTTGGCAGACTCTCCTCAATTCCGCAGTCTTATTCCTGTAGCCTCTGGTGCATTGTGAGATATTTTGACCTAATTATTTGTGGTTATAAAGAAAAATCTTTTTTAGATAATATACTCATGCATTACTTAACTGTTTTAGCCCCCAATCCACCTCGTTTGTATTGTTCTCTTTACTTGGGATGGCTTTTCTTCTCCCCTTATTTATCTAAAAGCTACACACTTTTCACTGTTAGCCTTGGTCTCAGTTACTTATGAGCTTCTCTTTGAGGCTCCATCTCTTACCAGGTCCCTCTTCCTTAACTGCTACAATACTAACATTCACACATAGGCAGGTATATAGGTGAGGTAGTAAGAGAAAGGACATGTTTTAAAGTCAAAAGTTCTGGATTTCAGTTCCATCTCTGCCACTTACTAGTTGTGTGGCTTTGGGCAAGGGATTTATATATAATTACATATGTAATGTCTACTAGTGTTTGGGACTCATTTAAGATCATATTATAAGGAATCTTTCACAGGATATGAGAGACAACAGGAATCCAATAATTTGTATTACTCCCATGAATTACAATTTAACTGCTCCATGTGTGTAGGTTTTTACCTACCTTAAAAACCACCAAAGAGAGAAATAATATTTGACTCTGTTTTTAAATTCCCTTTGGCTCTCAAAATGATGCAGGTCTTTAGACAAAGGTTTAAAAGTCACACTTGAAGATGAAATATGAAACCTAAGAATAAGTTAAAGAAATTTTGCCGTCAGAGTTAGGAGATAACATAGACTCAAAATGCAGGATACTGGTTGCAGCAGCATTTTCCAAATGATGCTCTGTAGAATTTACAGGACAATCTTGGGAAATGAATAAACTAAAAAGAGAAAACCCTTGAGTTGAAATAATTTAAGAAACATTGCTAGCTACAGCCTCCTCCTAATTAATGACTGATATTAAAGCCTTGCTATAAAGAAATCTGTTGAACTTAGTTTAACCAAGCATCTTACAAATGGTTTGACTGTGAAATATTTTTTCTTTCAGTTACTACCTATACACGGTAGACCTTGGACTGGTGTTAAGAACCATTATCATGACCTTCAGAGATAGTTATCTAATTGATCTTTTATTTTCATTAGCTTTGTGTTCAGCAATTGAGGCCATGTTAACCTAGAGAGGAATACTATTCTGTACCTCATTCCTTCATGATATTTTGTTTTGATGAGTTGAACCTGGCTCAGATAAGATAATCCCCACCCCCACCACCAGCACACATCTAGAGTAGTCCATTAGCAGAACTGGTTCAACCACGTGTATATAAATAGGTCTACAAAACCTAAATTTAAGCTTGATTTGGAGGAGGGCAGTTGAATTTCACTCATTGCTTGCAGAAGTGCTAGAAATTAGGTTTCTATGAGATTACATCTTTATTTAGTCAGGAAACTATGGCTGATATTGCTAATGCATCACCTTTCTGACTTTATTCTCTATCCTTTACATAAATAAAACTTGTTTGTGATGTCTGTACCTGATCTATCAATTTAAACCTACTCTTGGCATTTGTAAATAATGGGGTCATATAATCCAATAAATATCAGAAATATGTTCCATGAATAACCCAGTCCTCAATTTTGAATTGGAAGCAGTTTATATCTTTCTGTGTTTTTAAATGGTTATCATTGTCAAATGTAAAAAAAAAGATTTAAGTCAGAAATTATATTATGAAATTATAGTCTCAAGCAACTGTCGTTAAAGTAATTTGCCTAATTAACTGTACTCTCCATTGAGTTGCATACCTAACTAAAGTAGGTTGTGCTTGATCTCAGACCTGATTATGTTTGTCATGCTTTTTATTACACCTTCATAATTCAATTAGATATTACATATCCAGTGACAAGACTGCAGAAAAGAAGATTGTTGTTGAACACTTTGTGTAAAAACTAGTTAAAAAGCAAACTGTCAAAAAACCCTTAAAAAACTAAGTTGCCAAAATATCATTGTTATAAAATTAGGTGTGGGTAAAACGAATATAAAAGTTGGGGGAGGGAGGGTTATAAAACTCTGGAAGTGCCTTTAGATTCTTGCTCTATTTCAAAGGCATTAAAAGTGGACATTATATTGGGAGTTCCTGTTGTGGCTCAGCAAGTTAAGAACCTGACATAGTGTCTGTGAGGATGAAGGTTGGATCCCTGACCTCGCTCTGTGGGATAAGGACCTGGCATTTTCACAAGTGCAGAGTAGGTCACAGATGTGGCTCAGATCCAGTGTGGCCATGGCTGTGGCCTGAGGCGTATGTTACGCTGTTGATTTTTCTTCCTTGTTATCTAGGTTTATTAAAATCTCTCACTGTTTAGTTCTCATTTTGTCGAGAATCTGTAGGGCTGTGATTATCACTCTAGAAACCCCAGTTCTGGTGACTGTCCTCAAAGGGTAGAACTTTAAACACAGCCTCTGGGGTGCTGGTGCACACCTCTGCCTTTTAGTCAGCTTTTAGTCAGCTGGTCACTCCCAGTCAGCCCCAGTGCTTCTTGGGGGTAGAATGACACGGAACAAATTGGTTGGCGATCTGCAGGAAGAATATCAAAACAACAACTGGCAGTTATGACTTTGTTAGTATTTCTCCAGGAAAGAAGAGGCTCTGATTCTACAAAAAACAGTTACATTTAGTGACACAAAAGATATAAGGGAAAACTGAGGAAATACAAAAATTTGATGTAAATATCCTTTGATACCAAAAAATACCATTTGCTTTAAATGCATGCTTTTATTCTTCTCAGTGGGCTGTTCACTGGATTTTATTGCTCTCTGTCTTTCCAGCCTTGTATCTTTATTCTGTTTAGGGAATTACTCTTACCTCCACCCCTGGAGACCGATTTTTGCTTTTAACATAAACATGAACCATTGACTGGGGAAAATCATGTTAGCTTAAAGTATCGTTTGATCCTATCTGCTTCCTAGACTCATTGCTTGATTCTCACACTGATGCTTAGTATTCTCGCCAAAGTTTTCTCTTTTGCCCGAACTGTGAATCCCTCTACCTGAGTAGCTGCCCTGAGTTCTTGGTCTGTTGAGCATGCTGATCTTTAAGTACTGCTCTGTCCCTTAGCTTAATCTGAAAACTAAATGTATAACATTAGGTCCATCTTGAATTTTGTGCTGGGTCATATATGTGTGCCTTTGCCTAGGAACCAAGTAAGTGTGGTGGGTCAGTGGCCCACCTTTCTGCCATCAAAATAAGGATGGTTTTGGTGTGTGTTTACAGACATGTGGATTAATCATGGACACACTCTCTGAATACTCTGGAACCTGTGTGTTAGCAATTTTGCACTGTCTTTTATTCCAGAGGTGCAGTACTTTCCAGATATGGAAAAAAAGAAACCAAAGACAAAAATAGAAGAAGAAATACAGTAAATTTAAAAAAGAGAAATAGGATTGGAAACAAGGTGAAACCAGGGATGAGGTTAGCACAGAAAATGCATGTGGAGATCTGCTGCCTTGCTACACTTGGGTCACAGATTTGCTTTGGAGTTTTGTCGCTGCCAGTGCAGACAGAGAAACACAAAAAATGTACAATTTTTTTCTGCACATGATAAAAACACACTTGTTCAAAAGAAGGATGACTGTTTTTGATGTTTATTCCTGTGGGGATGATTTTTGTGTTTTCATAAAGAACGTTCCATGAAATTTAATCAGCCACATCCTCAGTCATGTCTTCTTGGTAAGACAACAGCACATTGTTGCTGTTCTTCTCAGCATCATCTCTCAATGGATACGGCTGATGTAGTTATTAAACATAATCCATTCAGTAAGAGCAGTTCTGCAGGGACCAGATAATGTGGTCAGGCTACCCAGCCCTTAGTATTTTAACTCGATTCAGGACAAACTGAAGTTTACAATTTATACGCCGCTTACCCAGAGTTTAGTGCATTCTTCAATAGCACTTCTCTCAATGGACGCTCATTGGGAGGCAGTGGGCATGAGTTTATGGTTACTTTATAACTTCCTGGAGTGCAGACAGTTCGTATTACTGGTTAAATTCAGAATCTTATTCCTTAGATTCTTACAAACATAAACATTTTTAGGTGGACTGGAAAGTAAGACTGACATTCTCTTTTCAGATTTAGAGATCCTAATAAGGATCCCACTTAACAGAAGGGAGCCCAGGTAATTCACATGTACAAGATGGTCATTTTGCTTTGCTTAAGCACAGTGAAAAATTAATGATGCAGGCAACAAAGTTCCATTCCTTGGAGCCTAACTGCAATAATTTTAGCTTGGACTTTTTTTTTTTTTTTTTTTTTTTTTTTTGCTTTTTAGGGCCCACCCATAGTATATGGAGGTTCCCAGGCTAAGAGTCAAATCAGAACTGTCTACTGGCCTGTGCCACAGCCACAGCAACATGGGATCTGAGCTGCGTCTGCGACCTACACCACGGGTCACAGCAACGCTGGGTCCCCAGCCCACTTAGCGAAGCTAGGGATCGCACCTGCATCCTAATGGATACTAGTCAGGTTCATTTCCGCTGCACCACAAAGGAACTCCCTGGACATTTTTAAAAGTGAGTGTTGTAAGAAAATCAACTCAAAAATAATTCAGTAAGCATCTATGAGGTATCTAGCTTTAAATATATACTTTCTTGGCAAACTTTCGAAAGAAAGTGTTGCAAAATGTATCCTAAAAATCCCAATGATTTCAGCTGCTCCTAAATGGCTGTAAGATATAAACCAGTTGAATATCTGGGTGATGTCCATTCAAAAATTGGCTTTATGCATTTTTTAAAATTTTTATTGGAATATAGTTGACTTACAAAGTTGTGTTAATTTCAGGTGTGCAACAAAGTAAATCAGCTATAAATTCAAAAATTCATTCCTTTTCAGATTCTTTTCCCATATAGGTTATTACATAGTATTGAGTAAATTTCCCTGTGCTAAACAGTAGGTCCTTGTTACCTATTTTATATATGTAGGAGTGTGTATATTTCAGTCCCGACCCTCTAATTTATCCCTCTCCACTTTTCCCCTTTGGTAAACCTAAATTTGGTTTCAAAATCTTTTGAGTATATTTCCATTTTGTAAGTTCTATTATATGATTTCTACTTAGTTCCATGTATTAGTGATCTCATATGATATTTGGAAGATACTGGCTTTGAATAATTAACATATCATGAACCTTCCTGGCAATAGTTAGATCATGGCACACTTTGTCAATATATCTTACCTTCAACTTTTAATTGATTGCATTAATTCTATGTTTTTTACTGAGTTATTTTAATCAAACTCTATTTAATGGCATTGTTCCTCCTACATAACTTAAAATATTATACGAATTCCATCTCCTCATTTCCCTACCTTTATTGTATTAGTTATTCACTTTGTGCTACTTTTTTCCTTTTTTTTCAATGCTTCAGGTTAGAAACAAAGAAAATTATAGAAATTAGCTGTATATTTTATAGTTCAAAATTCTCAAACCCGTTTTTGGTTTTGTTGCATTACCAAATTATTATTAAAAATGTGCATTTAAAACGTGGAAGAAGTACCTGTCATAGGCAGAGCTTTATTTTTTTTTCTTATAAACCCTCTTTTATTTTTATTTTTTAAATGATTTTTATTAGAAGAAATGGACAACTTTCTAGAGACTTATAGCCCACCAAAACTGAATCAAGAAGAAATAGATGAACTGAACAGACCAATTACTAGAAATGAATTTGAATATGTCGTAAAAACTCCCTGCAAACCAAAGTCCAAGACCAGATGGCTTCACAGGGAAATTCTCCCAAACATACAAAGAGGAACTTATACCCACCCTCCTTAAACTTTTCCAAAAGGTTGAAGAGGGAACACTCCCAAAGACATTCTGTGAGTCCTCTTTATCACTCATGTTTCAGTAGCAAAAAACCAATACCATATTTTATTGCTAAAGACTTAAGAATAAGGAGAATCACCTGGGAACTTATTAGGAATGACATTCTCAGGCTTCCTAAATCAAAACTCTGGGAGTGGGACCCAGCACCCTATGGTTTAACAAACATTCCTGGCGATTCACTCAAATTTGAGAACCACTGGCTCAGACCAGAAATTCTAAATCCTAGCTGTACTTTGTGCACCTCAAAAGACACCAGATGCCAGTGGTCTACCCTAGAACTGTTAAAATTGGAGGGAGGTGGTAGAAAAGGGACAGGAAGAAAGGGAGGGACCGAGGCATTGGTCCTGCACAAGAGTCCCAGGGCTGAGAAACTCCGGCTTCACCTAAATTGTGACCCATCCCCTGTGCTGGGAATAGCCTGAACCCAGACTTCTCCAAACACATGGTGTTGTGGAGAAGGTGAATGTCTGCATCATGGTCTTGTTGGGAAGAATGACGGCTGCTGCGAAGGCCATCAACAGTGCTTTCCTCACATGGTCCAGGGTTATAATCTCAGCAGAAATCCAAATTCACACTCCTTCCCCCTCTTAACGTTATAAAGTAATTTCATATGGTTACGTGGTTTTATTTCATAATTATTGCTTTAATGTATATACAATAAATTGAATCATTTTGAAGTTGAAGTGTATGTAATTTTCACAAATTTAAGAAATGTTCATAAAGACTATGAGGAGCTGGTGTTATATAAGCTTAAAATTACCATAGAAACAGTCTCTGCAAAGCTATGTTATCAGAGGCACAGCAGACATGAGTGTGATGATGTGTCTAACAGGAGGAAAATACAGTTTTGGACAGCTGTGCTGAGTGTTTTTCTTCCTTCCCTGATGACAGAACTTGTATGGAGATAAATCCAAGCAAAAAAAAAAAAATGTGCAAAAGGTTTTCTCAGCTGTACTCTATAATTAGAAGAATACTAGGTCTTTCAGTAGAGATGAAAGTACCATGACTCATGCTGGATAGTTAAATATTAGGGAAATCAATGCCAGATATTTCCTGACTCTCCTGATGATGTTCACATAAAATGGGAAGAAGATCAACTGACAAATCAAACAATGGAAACCTATTAGGCACCTAGTGACCTTCCTACCAAATAGTATGCTGGGGACTCTGCAAGAGAAGGAGGAAGATCCTGATCTAAAGGTGCTTATATTAGTGCTGATTGATGAGTCTATGCACATGAAATTGTAGCTAATTCAAAGATCCAAACAAATAACTGAGAAGAAACCATATATTTATCAAATGGCTACTGTCAACAGTGAGATTAATAGGTGCTTAGTGGAAGGCTTTGGATTACAGTGATGTGGGACAATATTATTGAGGTGTGATTGCAGTGGGATTCCAAAAGATGGATAGAATTTAGATCTACACAGGGAGGATCATGGGGGGCACCATAGTACATGCCAAAGTGTAGAGGCTTTTGAAGGTGAAAGATAGCCCAGTCTGGTTTGAAAGGTAAGATATAAAGTCCATTCCTTTTGTGTTTCTGGTTAAAGCATCTGGTATTTTTGCATGCCAAATATGAGTTGAAGACTGGTATAAAATGAGGGAGGAGATATAGGTGTTTGCAAGCCATGTTATGGAGGTATTTGCAAGTCATGTTATGGTCTTTCTTAAGCTTTCCTATTCCTCAGTTTCCCCATCTATAAAATGGGATAATAATGTATACTTCAAAAGGTTTTAATTAGGGTTAAACCAATTAATACAAGTTCACAGCACACAGTAATTGTTTTAGTAAATGTTTTCTATTATAAGTAGTATTAGCATTATTTTCTTATTAGCAATGAGAGACCTTTAAAGAATATTAAATAGAAGATACAAATTATCTAATTTGCATTTTAAAAATTTCCCTGGCTGTAGTGTGGAGGATGGACGGATGGCAGAGGGAGGGACAAATGGAACAGGGAAATTAGGAGGAAATTGCACTACTCTGGTTGCACTACTCTGGATTAGCAAGTGGAAATGCATTGGACTGGTATCTGTAGTACTTGACTGGATATTTCTTCCAACTATCAAACTAATAATTATTGAGGTCTTAGACCATATGCCAGACAATGTCTTAGTACAAGGGTATAATGGTAAGTAAGCAAGAGAGGCAAGATTTTTTTTTCCATTTAGAGCTTAGATTGCAGTAGGGGAGGCAGATAAAACACATGCAGACCAGTAGGTGAAAGACCTACTAATTGGATAAGATTTATGACGTGAACAAACAAACAAGAGATTAAGAAAATAACAATTCAGAGGTGGAGGTGGGGCTAGTTTTTGGTGCTTCTTTTAGGAGAGGCTACTCCAAAATAGCTTTGAAGCTGGAGATTAAATAATGAGAAGTTGTACAGGGAAGAGAGGTCCAGGCATTGGGAATGGCACCATAGGATGGAGCCAGAATGGGAACAGGAGGAGTAGCCTTCTGAATGCCAGTGAGGGAGGTGTGTGAATGGTGGGGAAGTGTATGAATGGTGGGGGGGAGGTGTGTGTATGGCAACGGGGAGGAGGAAATAGGTGTACCCAAGCTTGGGAAAAGAATTTGGATTTGACTTGAACTACAGTGTTTAAGGTATGAGTTATGAGAAAGACTTATCCTTCACAGTGATGTTGGAGAAGAGACCAAGAAGTCTGTTAAATGAAATAATAAACAAGTGAGGACAGGTTGTGAAAAATGTATAAACAAAATGTTCTGTCACTCAGAGGAAGGCATTGCAGTAAATTTGTCCATTTTAGATGGAGATGCCTGGGCACAGATAATTATACTTGCTGATGTAGTAGAACAACTTCTGAGGAGACATCTCTTCTACTTGACTAATACTATAAGGGATCTTTAATGTTAAAAGCACTCATTAATACCATTTTTTAAACCTATAATGATAGTTTTGTCTGTTCTTTTTATATAGGAGAAAATGGTAGATAGATCTGTACCTAATTTTAAAAGTGCCTTTGTGAAATTTCAGCTAATTTTAAGTTGTGTCTTTCTCCTAAAATATTTCTTTTAGTATCATACATTTGAAAAACCATTCTCCGCAGGCAAATTCAGTAAAGTTAACAGATAATTGAATCTTAGAACCCTAGAGTACTAGAAGTGTAAGAACAGCTAGATTTCATCTTGTCCAGATTTCTACCTCAGGTCAGAATTCTTTTCTATAAACCCCCCTCCTCTTTGAAGAACAGCTCATCTCTGGGCTGGTCCACCATTCACACACCCACACTGACCCATAGGCAGGCAATATCTAATTCATGTTCCTTAAACTGAACCTTATATTGATATGATACCTATTTTCTTTGAATTCCATGCATTGACTCTACTTTTACGTTGTGAATTAACCGAGAAGACATCAACATCTTCTTCCTTGAAAATATTTCATAATGGTGGACTGAGTTCCTGCATCCCTTTACAAGCTTTTCCCCTTTTTAAGTCATAACATTTTCTAAAAACAGGTGTGTATGGGTGGCTGGGTCACTTTGTGGTACAGCAGAAATTGAAGGAATATTGTAAATCAACTGTAATAAAAAAATTTTAAAAAAGAATTATACTTAAAAGATTTTGAGTACAGAACCAAAAGAAAAAAGAAACATTAGCATTTATTTTAAGGATTTTTTCCTTTAATATGATGTAAATATGTTCAGAGTCCACGAGTCATTTGTTTTTCAATATGAATGAGACTGGCTTTGGTTGAATGAAGAAGATAAAGCATCATTGTACTTTATCTTCCAATCAGAGATGATATTGGGCATAAAATAAATCCAATCAAGATGGTATAAATATAAATAATATTTGAGAAGCTACAGTCACCAAAACCATATGGTACTGGCACAAAGACAGAAATATAGATCAGTGGAACAGGATAGAAAGCCCAAAATTAAACCCACACACCTACAGTCAACTAATCTATGCAAAGGAGGCAAGAATGTACAATGGAGAAAAGACAGCCCATTCAATAAATGGTGCTGGGAAAACTGGACAGCCACATGTAAAAAAAATGAAATTAGAACACTTCCTAACACCATACACAAAAATAAACTCAAAATGGATTAAAGACCTAGATATAAGAACAGATACTATAAAATTCTTAGAGGAAAATATAGGCCAAACACTCTCTAACATAAATGACAGCAACATCTTCTCAGATCCACCTGTTAGAGTAATGACAATAAAATCAAAAATAAACAAATGGGACTGAATTAAATGTAAAAGTTTTTGCACAGCAAAGGAAACCCTAAACAAAACGAAAAGGCAACACACAGAATGGGAGAAAATATTTGCAAATGAATTGACTGACAAGGGATTCATCTCCAAAATTTATAAACACCTCTTACAGCTCAATACCAAAAAAAGAAACAACCCCATGAAAAAAATGGGCAGAAGATCTAAACAGACAGTTCTCCAAAGAAGACATACAGATGGCCAAAAAACACATGAAAAGTTGTTCAACATCACTCATTATTAGAGAAATACAAATCAAAACCACTATGATGTACCACCTTACACCGGCCAGAATGGCCATTGTCAAAAAATCTACAAACATTAAGTGCTCGAGAGGGTTTGGAGAAAAGCGAATCCTATTACCCTGTTGGTGGGAATGTAAATTGGTGCAACCACTGTGGAAAACAGTATGGAGATTCCTTAGAAAACTAAAAAATAGAATTTCCATTTGATCCAGAAATCCCACTCTTGGGCACCTATCCAGGGAAAATCATGACTTGAAAAAATAGATGTACTCCAATGTTCATTGCAGCACTCTGCAATAGCCAGGACACGGAAACAACTTAAATGCCCACCGACAGAGGACCGGATAAAGAAGATGTGGTACGTATACACAATGGAATATTACTCAGCCATTAAAAGGAAAGAAATAGCAGCATTTGCAGCAACATGGATGGACCTAGAAGTTATCATGCTAAGTGAAGTTGGGCAATGAGATACCAACATCAAATGCTATCACTTACATGTGGAATCTATAAAAGGACACAATGAACTTCTTTGCAGAACAGATACTGACTCACATACTTTGAAAAACTTATGGATTCCAAATGAGACAGGTTGGGGGGTGGGGGGAGGCACTGAGGGTTTGGGAGGAAAATGTTATAAAATTTGGTTGTGCTGATTGTTGTACACCTATAAATGTAATAAAATTCATTAAGTAATTTAAAAAGATGGTATAAATAAATATAAATAATATTTGAGAAGCAAATAAAAATTGGAAACCAAAACTTAATTTTGGGGGAATATTGTCAAATACAAAGAGGAAAGAAATTAAGGCAGCCATAATTCCACCATTTAGAGATAATCCCTTTTAACAGAAATGTATAAATTTCAGACCTTTTCCTGTATTTTTCTTTTAATTTTTAAATTAATAAACTTTACTTTTTAGTGAAATTTTAGTTCACTGCAAAACTGAGTGGAAAGTACAGAGTTCTCGTATACACCCTGCCCCCACATATGCGTAACTTCCCTTGCTATTGACATTCCCCACCAGAGCGGTGCATTTTTTACAATCGAAACCTATATTAACTCATCATAATCACCCAATGTCCATAGTTTACATTAGGTTCCCTCTTGGTGTTGTACATTCTGTGGTGTTGGACAAATGTATAGTGATATGAATTCACCATTATAGTATCGTACAGTATAGTTTCACTGCCCTAAAAATCCCTGTGCTCTGCATGTTCATTCTTCCCTTCTCCCAACCCCAGGCAACCACTAATTCTTTTACTGTATCCATAGTTTTGTCTTTTCCAGAAGGAAACCTATAGTATGTAGCCTTTTTGTACAGACTTCTTTCACCTAGTAATGCACATTTGCTTCCTCTATGTCTTTTCATGACTTGATAGCTCCTTTCTTCTTAACTCTGAATAATATTCCATTGCCAAGATGTACCACATTTTGTTTATTCATTTGCCCACCGAAGGAGACCTTGGTTGCTTCTGAGTTTTGGCAGTTATGATTAAAGATGATTAACTTTACTTCCTTTTATGGAAGGTCCCAGGCTAGGGGTCCAATCATCATGTGCAGGTTATTGTGGGGACATAAGTTTCAGTTCATTTGGTAAATACCCAGGAGCACAACTGCTGGATCATATGGTAAGAATATATTTAGTTTTGTGATTGAGGAATACGCTTTACATTAACAGAGCCATATAGAGGTTTGGATTGCAAAGTTTGGTTTCTTGAGGGCTCCTGGTACATCTTTCTTTCTCTCTTATATTTGACTTTCCTCTGCAGCCTGCCTTTTATCAGTTCTGTTGCTTTGCTGTAATTTTGATTGGTATGTGGTGTTGATCCAGCACAACTCAATAAACACTTTCCTATTCAGTGTATGTCATTCTCTGGTGATCACGGTTCAAATTCAGGGAGGGAGCAGTCTGATTGGCTCAGCTTAGCCTGTAGGATTGATTGGTTTCCTCCAGCTTTGGTGTCCAGTCACCTGAGGCAAGGGGCAAGGCAAAAGCCCTTAGACCTGCTCTTTAGGAGAGGTGTAGGGCATAGAGGTGGGGAGGCAAGTTTCGAATCAGGCAGTTTCAGCTAGGAGGCTAATCTATTCCATTAGATATGGTTGATCTCAGTTACCTGTTTCTCTGGTCTGGTTAGTACCAATAGTACTCCCTTCATTCATCTGTTTTAGTTAAATGCACATGAACATGTCTTCTTGATCCAAATCAAAGACGTCTTATTTTTTTTCATCCCTCAGATATTTGAGCAAACCAGACATTTCATAACAATAGTTCTATCACATAAATTCAGTTATTCTTCCTGAAAGGTAATTAACATGTATGTAGATTTTGTACCCATTTAACCAGAGTGTTTTCTTTTTCTTTAAACTTTTCTTCTCTAGCATGCTTTTCTTTTAACATCATTTAATGACTCCCAAGCAGTTTTAGCATTAAAATGTAATTTCAGACTTTTAGGATTACTTTAAATAATTTACTTTATTACAATTTTAGTTTTGTAATGCTTAAAAAAAGAAAGGAAAAAAAGGGAGTGAGTTCTATAAGTGATATTAGTCGTTGTCACAGGCAACAAACATTTGTCATGATATGATTAAGGAGATATATGTACCTGAGGTGATAACCAGCTGGGTTGTTTGTTTGTTTTTGCTCTTTTGCTTTTCAGGGCCACAGATGTGGCATATGGAAGGTCCCAGGCTAGGGGTCCAATCAGAGCTGCAGCTTCTGGCCTAGGGCACAGCCACAGCAACTCCAGATCTGAGCCTCATCTGAGACCTACACTGCAGCTCACAGCAACGCTGGATCCTTAAACCACTGAGTGAGGCCAGGGATCAAACCCACATCCTCATGGCTACTAGTCTGGTTTGTTACTGCTGAGCCACAAGGGGAACTCCTAACTCAGCTGTTTTTAAGGATGAATATTCTAATAATAAACATGAATTCTTTCACATTATTCTCATGCTTCTTTTATTCCATTATTTAAATAAATCATAGAGGATTGTATGTAGGGAATGAAATGAAAATCAAATTAGAATTTGATTTTAAAAGTTTGGGAGATGGTTGTTTGATTTTAACTCTGTGCCTGGTATTATTTCAAAATCCTCTTAGGAGAAAATCTATAAAGACAGCTCTGAGGATATGAATACTGTAAACACTAATTTTGACAATCTACGTGACATCAGCCAAGTGATGAAAGGGACAAAAATGTTCCAAAGTGGAAGGATAAAACAAGTTATGAGAAAAGCGCTAGTTTCCATGTGTGATGAACCCTACAGTTAGAATCACCAACTTATCAAATAAAATTATAACATCCAATTTAACATAATGGGGCTTCTTCCATAGTCTGGACTATAGTCTATGCCAGCATTGCTTTTCTGATGTCTATACAAAGGAATCTATTATTTATATAATAATCTAAAAACTTATATAATAGAAATGAATGTTGACCGCAAATCTGTGCTGCCCAGTCAGCAGACTACTATTAAATGGAGACGTTGTCCCTTTGAAAAGGAGTTGGGTACAGTAACTTCTGGAATACAGTGGGTGATAATCGGAATAGATTTTTGATATGTTTGATAGATTTCTGACCCCTTTCTTCTCCCAGAGCTGCAAAACCTGATATCTAAGGTATAGCTCTGTCCTCAGACCCAGCACCACTGTGGTTGATGGCATTTATGCCTCAGGATAGACTCAAGCTGAATCTTCTGACAGATGTTGTCATCTCATGATTACCAGCCAACTTTAAGACACCCTACCCTTTTATTTTATTTATACCGCTAGGTCTCAATATGGCCAAATAAGCAGTCATTCATCAGGAAATACTCTCTAGTTGCTTCACATGTGTGTATGTATTGACCACCTTGTCAAGGACTATATACAGGTTCTAGGAACAAATGAACTCACTCTTTGATTGCTGATTAAAGAAAGACCGAGGCCACATGTCTTTTAAAATTGCTTCCCCATTTTACTGCTTAAATGCAGATACTCAGAGATGGATTTAATAGGCAACTAATTAAACTTAAGCTTTAGGGCCCCTTCCTCCCAAGGCCCCCTTTAAGGCATGTGAGTGGCCTCTGCATATGTTCACATGGTCATGTGATTTTGTAAAATTTGCACTAGTTGTCATTTTAACCTTAATTAATTAACAGTTCTTTCCTTCCACATATACTTACCCCTGTTCCACTTCCTTTCATAGTGAGTGCTATTAGAGTGGCTGCAGGGATTTTGGGATCCAGGGAAGGAGAATTTGATTTAGTTTCGTGCAGTGGGATGTTTTTATATGGCTTGCAGTCATTTCTGAGTCTAGATTAATTATTGTTAGTTGTCTTGCTGTAGAAAGAGCTTCCAGGAATATGCCCACTGCTCTTTGTGCTGAATTACAAAGGGGTAGGGCTAGAGGTTGTGTCATGATGTCCTGTAAGTGCCCAGCTCTGGATGTATGTTGAGAGTGGAGGAGAATTAAGTTTTGAAATATATAGAACCAAGAGCAAGTATATGGGAGACTTTTTCAAGTAGTTGAGTTGAATTTTTTAATCCCTCACCTATTTCTTTCCTTCCCCACCTCTTCCCCTCTGGCAAGCATCTGTTTGTTCTCTGTATCGTAATTCTGTTTTTTTTTACATTTGTTCATTTGTTTTTATTTTTAGTTCTTCCACATATAAGTTAAATAATACAGTGTTTTTCTCTGACTTATTTCACTTAGCATAATACTCTTTATGTTCATCGACGTTGCTTCAAGTGCAAGATTTCATTCTTTTTTTTTTTTTTTTGGTCTTTTTAGGGCCACACCTGCAGCATATGGAAGTCCCCAAGCTAGGGTTTGAATCAGAGCTGCAGCTGCTGGTCTATGCCAAAGCCACAGCAATGCCTGATCTGAGCTGCATCAGTGACCTACATCGCAGCACACTGCAATGCCAGATCCTTAACCCACTGAGCGAGGCCAGGGATTGAACCTGTGTCTTCATAGGTACTAGTCAGGTTCATTACTGCTGAGCCACAATGGGAACGCCAGGATTTCATTCCTTTTTATGGCTGAGTAATAATATTCCATTTGTGTGTGTGTGTGCGTGTGCATGTGTGTGTGTGTGTGTGTGTATCACATCTTGTTTATTTCATTCATTCATCTATTTATGGGCACTTGGGTTGCTTCCATATCTTTGCTATTGTGAATAATGTTGCTATGAACATAGGGGAGCATATATATTTCTAATTAGTGTTTTTGTTTTCTTTGGATAAATACCCGGGAATGGAATTGCTGGACCATGTAGTGTTCTATTTTTTTATTGAGGAATTTCCCTATTGTTTTCAATAGTGGATGTACCAATTTACATTCCCACCAATAATACAAAAGAGTTCCCTTTTCTATGTATCTTTGCCAACACTTATTTGCTGTCTTTTTGATAATAGCCATTTTGACAGGTGTTAGATGATATCTCACTGTGATTTTGACTTGCATTTCTCTGATGATTAGTGATGCTGATCTTTTAATGTGCCTGTTGGCCAACTTTAGGTTTTATTTGGAAAAAATGCCTGTTTATCTCCTCTGCCCATTTTTAAATCTGGTTGTTTTTTTAATATTGAGTTGTGTATATTCTATGTAGATTTTGGATATCAATCTCTTATCCGGTATGTTGTTTGCAAATATCTCTCTCATTCACTTTGTTGATAGTTTCCTTCACTGTGCAAAAGCTTTTTAGTTTGATGTAGTTCCATTTATTTTTATTTTTGCTTCCCTTATCTTAGGAGACAGATTTAAGAAAAAAAATTACTGAGCCAGATGTCAAAGAGCTTACTATTTATGTTTTCTTTGAAAAGTTTTATGGTTTCAGGTCTTACGCATAAGTCTTTAATCCATTTTGAATTTATTTTTGTGCATGGTGCGAGAGAGTAGTGCAGTTTGATTCTTTTGCATGTAGTTCTCCAGTTTTCCCAATACCATTTATGAAGAAGCTGTCTTTTCCCTGTTGTATATTCTTGCTATCTTTGTCATAGATTAACCACACATAGAAAGTGTGGGCTCATTTCTGGGTTTTCTCTTCTGTTCCATTGATCTATGTTTCTGTTTTTGTGCCAGTACCATTACTGTTTTGACTACTGTAGCTTTGTAGTATAGTCTCAAGTCAGGGAGCATGATTCCTCCAGCCTTGTTCTTCTTTCTCAAGCTTGTTTTGGCTATTTGGGATGCTTTGTGTTTCCATAAAAATTCTGATTTTTTTTTTGTTCTAGTTCTGTGAGAAATGCCATTGGTATTTTTTATAGAGATTGTACTGAATCTGTAGATTGCCTTAGGTAGTATGGTCATGTTAACAATATTGATTCTTCCAATCCATGAACACAGTGTATCTTTCCATTTGTTTGTGTTACATATGAAGAACACTTGCACATACTCACACAGAGAGTATTAGCACTACTCTTGTCAACCACAAAAACCTTAATGGAAGTTTTCCCAAGTTTGACAGCATTCCTAATTAGATTGTGTTACTTAAATGACTGTGAGCTGTGAACAGATGAAATGTTTTCTATTTTTCTACTTTGATTCTATAATAAAAGAATATGAAGCCACAAACTGTAGAAGTAAAACAGTAAATAATTCAGGGACCATCATGGACCATCTTCATCAAATACTTTAGGCAGTGGTATGGCCAGGGTACCTCGTGTGTCTGGGACACTTTGCAACACTGCAAATAGATATCTAAAGTTTTCTTCCCATAAGTATTTATTTTTTGTAAATATGGATTTCATATATAATGCATTGAAGGAGTAGAGTTCCCATTGTGGCTCAGTGGATCAAGGATCTGGCATTGCTGCAAGCTGCTGCTTAGGTCCCAGATGCAGCTTGGATCCTGTGTGGCTGTGGCTGTGGCATATGCCTGCAGCTGCAGCTCCAGTTTGAACCCTAGTCCCAGGAACTTCCATATGCCACAGCTGTGGCCGAAAAAAAAAAAAAAAAAGGAGAGGTAAAAAAATCATGTTTCACTGCCTCACCTTTATGTGATGACTAGGGTTACAATGCAGAGTCAGACATGGCCTTCACCAGGTCCCCATTGAGAAGAACTCAATGGGGACCTGCTGTAGAGCACAGGGAACTCTAACCAGTATTCTGTAATGACCTACATGGGAAAAGAATCTGCAAAAAAATGAATGTGTATGTATGTATAACTGAATCACTTGTACAGCAGAAACTATCACAACATTGTGAATCAACTATAATTCAATAAAACAAATTAAAAAAAAGATCTCATTGCTAAAACGCCAAGATCATGATGAACTCCAGTGATTGGCTCCTTCTGCTAATTGAGATTTTCAAAGTTATTAAAAACAGAGTATCTTAATTTTGATGAAATGAGTTCTTCTTTTACAGAAAAGACTCTAAATCTGTGGTTTATGGATACGCAGCTCCCAGTGTTGCAAGTCCGAGGGTTGGAAGTCTATGTTTTGCCATTAATGGTTCTACCTAGAAGCCATGAATTGCTAATTGACTATGCCACTTATATTCGTAGTCCCTCAGGATATTTTATACTTACTCAGAGCAGACATCTTTGAATTTCAACAAAATACTGGCTAATTACGTTGAGTGGTAAGAGAATTCTAAGAAAAATCTAAAGGCCCAGCAAAATCTAAGCTATCTCAATTTTGCTCAGAGCCATTTCCCCAAAATCCACATCGCAAGCTTGGGATGAGCCTCTGAACCAACTGAGTAATGCAGATCATATACTTCAGGGGGCCAAAAGGAAGGGGAAGGAGAGGGCTTAAGAGAGGAGAAAAGAACTAGGACAGAGAAGAGGAGAGAGCCTGAGTCTGGTGTATGATGAAGGCAGGGAGGGTCATGATGTAGCTGGGACCTTCCAGCAGGGTATCAGAGAGTTGGAAGCTTGGTGAGGGCCCACAGGAGTGCAAGAGTCATTCCTGCTCATAATCCACTCCTCTGTGCTTCAGTTTAATGGGGAAATGTCAAAGAATTCCTGATTCAAAAGTTGTTAGAATTGTAGTAACTGTAGTTATGAGAAACAACATAGCATTGAGAGAAAGGAGGCTAATTAACCCTTCACGGTACATGTTCAGGGAATTTGAAATGGATGGCAAATACAGGCAGAAACAAGACAGAATTATTCTGAAGGTCATCAAGGACGTCTAAGGAACAGATGAAGGTTTAACTAAAGCAGAAATAAAAGAAGACTGTTAAACCATTCCTGGGGGCTAATGACTGGCCAAAGGACCATTGTATTTGACATTAAAAAAAGGGGATACCTCTAGGAGTTCCCGTCATGGCTCAGTGGTTAATGAATCCAACTAGAAACCATGAGGTTGCGGGTTCGATCCCTGGCCTTGCTCAGTGGGTTAAGGATCTGGCGTTGCCATGAGCTGTGGTGTAGGTTGCAGACACGGCCTGGATCCCGCGTTGCTGTGGCTGTGGCAAAATCTCCTGTTAGACCCCTAGCCTGGGAACCTCCATTTGCTGGGGGTACAGCCCAAATTAGGCAAAAAAAAAAAAAAAAAAAAGATAGAAAGGGGATACCTCTATTGGGCGGTTTATTTACTGTTGCTTCATATTAACTGTTCTCCATAGTTCACGGTGAATCTGAGAGCATTTTTCAAGCACGCTTTAAATGACTCCATTTTATGTCAGAATTTAAGGAGTGAAGCTGGTGAGTGGGTAATACAAATACAACAAAACTCAGATTTCCTTATTTGTTTTAATCTTGGCATAGATTTGAAGTACATCCATTCATCTTCCATTCTATGTATAGCATCCACTTAAAGACAAATATGGAAAAATATGTTTTCAAGAGAATAGTGAAATAAGAACAAAAGATGTATGACAAGTACAGCTTTATTCTGAAGGGGATAACAGTGCATTTGAAGTTATTCAGCTCTTAAAATATTACATGGGTCACAGATGTGGGGCTTAAAACTGAAATGAGCCAAAAGGGTTTTCATTTGGCTTCTTAGCTTCTGGCTCAGTGAACTTCTTTTTTTATTATTTTATTTTATTTTTTTAATAATTTTTATTTTTTCCATTATAATTGGTTTGCAGTTTTCTGTCAATTTTCTACTCTACAGCAAAGTGACCAGTCACACATACATACGTACATTCTTTTCCTCACACTATCCTCCATCAAAAGTGACTAGATATAGTTCCCACCTTATTTTTTTAAATTGCAGTATAATTGTTACAATACTATGTTAGTTTCAGGTGTACAGTACAATTCAGTTATGTGTGTGTATATATATATATATATATATATATATATATATATATATATATATCCAATCTTTTTTAGTTCTCTTCCCTTATAGATTATTAAAAATACTGAGTATATCTCCCTGTCCTATACAGTAGATCCTTATTGTTGTCTATTTTATATATAATTGTGTGTATTCAGTGGACTCTTAACCGTATATATCTTTTGCAGAACTCATAAATTTTTTTTGTTTTGTTTTTTTACTTGTCTGTTTGTGTGACTGCATTTGTTACATATAATACTGGGGAGAAAAGGCTCCAGGCTCTCTTGTCTAAGGGGAAATTGCTTCCCAAAATGAACTTTTAAGACATTCAAATGGAGTCTCCATTCAATTGCTCACCAATATTGTTTATATGGCTTTTCCTTACTGTCCCCCTTGTGACATGTTAAATGGTGACTTCTTTCTCTCCAGGGTTCTGATTTCTTAAAAACGGGATTGCAAGGAAAGTTCCATATGGTTAGTCTACATTGTAGATATTGGGATCATCAAGCAGTTATAGTTCTCAGACACTTCATTTGGTTTCACTGGTGGAGGGACCCATAAGAAGCATGGAGTTTTTGACCTTGTTTTCCCTACTCAGAGGAGCAGAAAGCTTTGGTGGAACTTTGGATTCCACGAAGGGGAACAAGATGAACCTTTGGGATCAGGTCATAGGGATAATGCCCTGCCTGCTCTGGCATGATTTCATCCTTTTAGTGACTCCTGCTGGAATTCAAATAGAACCACATCGAGAGGAAAAGCTCTATTACATTTTGGGACTGGCCCTGCTAATCAGTAATTAACCTGACTTGTACCTATCTGTTTTCAGGAATCATTTTCCCCGTGAAGTCTTCTCTCTGGGTTAAGGAGTGCAGCCACTCCTGTCCCACTGTATGTCTTTTCTTTGGTTATACTTCAAGAATCTCCCCTCAGCTATCCCAGAGTGACCATCACTCTGCTGCATGAATACTGTGGACCCATCTGCCAACAGCAGCCCAGTGTTCGGCTGTCTAGCTCAGTGGTGGAAGATCTTTTTCTTTGGTTCTTATCTAGATTCAGTGCAAGCTGTTTGTTCTCCTTGCAAAAAATGTATGACACCTTTGAATGCAGGTATTTGCTCTTCATGATTAAAAAAATATTCTCCAGGCTCTGGTAGAATTAACCACTTTAGGGTGTCTAATAGGGACCCGTCTGAAGCTACCGAAGGATTGTATCTCCATAGGGAATGCATTGAAAGATGGCTGTATTAATTTAAATGGGGAATTTCTCAGCTAATTTATAAATAGAACTTGGTGGCATTGAGTGGTATTTTTGGATTATAAAGATGGAACATTTCAGTGAATACTTCCTATGGAATTCATTGTAGATGTTCATATTTGGGTTTTCTTCAGTCTCCTTCTAACATGCTATAAATACATAATCAAAGTGAAATGCCATGATGATTGGAATTTGTTACAGCAAATATCTTTACAGAGCAAAGCAGCTTGTGTATTCTGCACCATCATGTGGATAGTAGAATTTCATGATAAGGACATGAAGGAAGCATTTCCCACATGCTGTTATAAAGTTACCTTTTAGTTGAAACTGTCACTGTTGATGAGAAAACAGACCGTTCCAGGATGATGCTGAATGCCTTACCATTACCCCAAGACACAGTCAGGAAGGTAAATGGTTCAGTAAGTGAGATAACCAGTTGAAGGAGCTTCCTGTGAGAATATGAGAATATCCTGTGGGGGTACTTAAAGGTTAGAGCCACCTCAGTCCATGGTGTTTTTCTTTGGTGACTGATCCCACTGGAGAATAGTCCAGAATAGCTTGCTTTTAGAATTGGTATATCAGTCTTTTTAAGGGCGGTATCAACCCAAAAGTCTCTAAAGACTGAAGGTCTTGGAATCTCAAGAATGTTATATGTTGTATTTCTCTAATTCAGCCATGTTTAAAAAATTTTTTTTGGTATTCAGCTATGTTTGTAATATATAAACAAATAGAAGGAAACCTCTACCATCCCAGGATGGATTAAGTATAAATAATAATAAACAGTTACCAGGTTACCAATATACATTTTGTTTACTGAGTGACTCATTTCAATTTCAAGATTAACTTTGTCTTATGACCTATAGATTTCTCTTATTGAAAGTATCATTTGGTAATTATAAGGAAGTGGACACATAAGTAACTGTCACTGAAGGAAACAACTTGCATGATACTTGACCAAATGGACATAGTTTTAATGACCACCTGCATAAGACAGAGAAAAGGAATATTTTAAAAATGTATAATGAGTGAGCATTGGAGTTCCCTTCATGGCTCAGTGGTTAACGAATCCGACTAAGAACCATGAGGTTGCGGTTCGATCCCTGGCCTTGCTCAGTGGGTTAAGGATCCGGCGTTGCTGTGAGCTGTGGTGTAGGTCGCAGACGAGGCTCTGATCCCGCGTTGCTGTGGCTCTGGCGTAGGCCGGTGGCTACAGCTCCTGTTACACCCCTAGCCTGGGAACCTCCATATGCCACGGGTGCGGCTCTACATAAAAGGCAAAAAGATAAAAAAAAAAATGTATAATGAGTGAGTATAAATACCTACTCTTTGGTCATTCTTCATGTGGGAGCAATGCCATGGCTTTATTGTGCTCTATTTCTTAGGGTCTGTTCTCTTAGGCATTCTAGTTCCATATACATTCCTGGGTAACTCTGCCTTTTTGGGGTGGGGGTTTGGGGCATAGTTTAAGAGGAGAAGGGGAAGATGGGAAGAGACAGAGCGACTGCTTCTCATAGCACACCTTATCTCTCTAGGAGTAATGCAGTACAAAGGCACAGGCCCAGACTTTGAGTTTGCACAAGCCTGGTCTCCGACTCTTTCCCTGCCAATCACTGGGTTTGTGACATTGGAAATGTTATTTAGTATCCTGAGCCTCAATTTTATCTTTTGTACATCAGGAGTACTACTACTGCTCCTAACAGCTGCCTTAAGGCATCTTTGTGAGAATTAAAGGAACTCACATATGTCAAGTACCTGGCACAATTTCGAGGGCATGGCGGGCCCTCAGTAAATGCTAGTTTTACTTAACCACTGTCCTGCATATTTTTCATGATCTGGTTTTTTCCTTTTGACTTCCTGCACTGGGAGAAAATTGGGAGCATGACTAGGTTAGTGCAGAAGGGTAGTATTTTTGTCTCTCATCGACTCCATTGAAATGCACCTGTGGTTAATATGCTAAAACTGATGAACATATGTCAGTCTTTACCTTACTTGATCTTTATAGCATTTCACTTTGAAATAAAAAAGTCCCCCTATCCCTAGGAAAAGACTGATTCTTCTGTAGATATGGCCACAATCACCAGAAAAAGTTTTAAGCTGTTATATTAACCAGTGGCAGTTCCATGACTGTGTTAACAAGCAAACTCCAGAATAGCTTTTAAACATCTCCACAGGTCAGTGACAACTCACTTCACTGAACATGTCTTCAAAAGCCAATTGGTCAGTGACGAGACAGACACTTAGAATGCTAGACAACTGGAGGTGGGCTTGTTCCAGGGGAACATTCTTCAAAAGCTGCCAAGTCAACCTGCTCTTACCTCTGTGACCAACTCAAACCCAAACTTATCCTCACACAATTCTATATAAGATTAACAGTTTGCTTTCCTTGATATGACCAGGATAGCTCTCCTTTACTCAAGACAGCAACACATTGAGCTTTGATTTTTGTTTCAGATTTCCCCTAATGGTTTTATCTTTTGATAAGTTTACACTGGCTCTACCAAGATCTTTTGATAAGTTTACACTTGGCTCTGCCAAGATTCAAACTTTCTAGTGGCTTAGACCTGGTGCTTCCACTCAGTCTCTGCTTATTATTCTCGTCTGTCCTTCTTATATCTTCATGTTTCCTAGGGTTTTATGGCCCCTTCAGTTCCTCATACCTTCTGGGAGATCTCTTCCACTCTAGTGGTGTGATCTTAAGGAATCCCAAATCTATATAGCTAGGTAGAAATGTTTTTACTTATAAGTTCATCTGCTCCCTGGATATTTACCCATGATGTTACACAGGTACCTCAGATTTGATGCTTCTTAAACAAAATTCATCTTCACACTCAGTCAGTTACTTCTATAGCTTGTGGCCCAGTAATCTAAGCCAAAACCTAAACTTCCTGACCTACCTTTTTTTTTTTTTGGCCACAATATGCAGTGATTAGAGACAGGATCTCAGTTTCCCAACCAGGAATTACACCTGAACTGCAGTGTTTAAAGCACCAAATCCTTAACCACTAGACCACCAGGGAACTCCTCCTACATTCTTAACTAGAGTGAAGTTAAAGAAATTTCACTTTCTTCATATCTGTGTACCTGTCTTTTCTTTTCAGATCCCATTCTCATCTTTTGCTTGTGTTATTACATTAGCTCCCTAAATGGTCTCTTTGACTTTAATCTTGCTATGTTCCAAATCCCTGCTCCAGGTTAGAGTGCTCTGTGTCACACTGTATCAATTTTGAATGCTTTGCTCAGCTGCAAATAAGAGAAAACACAAGTAGTGATGGTTTAAAATATACAACATAAGTTTTTGCAAAATTGAGGGTTTGTTTGCAGGCATCAGTTCAGGGCTGGTTCAGTGGTTCTATGATACCATCAAGGACCTTGGTTTTTTAATTTCT
The DNA here is from genome assembly GCA_004024745.2 of Catagonus wagneri. NCBI lineage: Eukaryota > Metazoa > Chordata > Mammalia > Artiodactyla > Tayassuidae > Catagonus > Catagonus wagneri. The sequence goes on along the minus strand of PVHT020000079.1, from coordinate 175,551 downwards.
ACTTTGCTTTTGTTTCCTGTTGGGTTTTTGTCCTCATGCTTGAAGTCTCATGGTTGTAAGATGGTAGCTACCACTCTATGTGGTATGTCTTGCTTCAAAGCCTTTCTATGTCAAAGCCTGTGAACTTCATTTTTTTTTTCTCTAGGAAGACAAAACTTTCACAGAACATTCCTGACAGATTTCCCCTTAAAATTCATAAGTTAGAATTGAGTCACATAGCCCTCTTAGCTATAAGGTGGGTTAGCAAGGAAGTGTCTCATTTTCCCCCAACCTTTACCGTGAGAGGTGGACAGGGAGAAAAGAAGAAGGAAATAGATGTTGCATTGCTAACTAGCAGTGTCTACTGCAGAATCATCAACTAATCTCCTGCCTAAAGCTTCTCAATCCCTGTTGCCCCATAGAAAAATTCCCAAGTTTCTTAGCACAGTACGTAGACCCCTTCATCAGCTAGGCCCTCATAACATTTTATTTCCTGATATTTCTCTTTTACCTACCCTCCACTTTCATGGAAGGGAAAAAAATTTGAGAGACTAACAGTATTATTTAAAGTAATAGAGCATTTAGCTAAAGGAACTGTTTAACTTACTGCAGTGAAAGCCTTTACATTAATATTTCTTTATATTATCCCATGTATAGACACGTAAGAAATATTAATACAATTGAATAGAGAAAAAGAAGTTACTTTTTTTTTTTTAGTACATCTGAGCATGGTGTGGTAAATTTGTTACCCATTAGAGATAACATTGGAAGAGGCTGGAGAAGTTTGGATAATTTGGGAAACTGCCTAATATAACAATTGATAGCTCTGCAGTTTTAGTTCTCAGGGAAGAAAGTTTAAGAATATCTTCCAAGGACAAAGAATTATGTTTTTACTGATTTCTTATTTTTTTAATATTACTGTGGTAAGAACTCTTAGCATGAGATCTACCTTCTTAATACAAGTCTTAAGTGTACAATATGTTATTGTTGACTGTTGGTACAATGTTTACATCAGGTCCCTAAAAACTATTCATCTTGCTTAATGCTCATTGATTTTTAACTCCCCATATCCCCTTCCCCCAGCCACTTTAACAGTTTTATTAATTACAAGTTTTGCCCCTAGACAAATATGCCCACTCATAGGCACCTTCATGCCTTTATTGAACTGATTTATCACAACCATAGGTGAGTTACCTAGAGAGGGCAGCTGTGGTGGAACAGAGATGAGGGGTACAGTTCTGACTAGTGTGTTGAAGAACTGATTTAGGGTTCAATGTTCACACCTTTTAAGAACTTTGATATGAAAGTTTTGATGATCTTTAGCACCAACACCTTTGGTCTTGATAAGCAACCCAATATCTTTTTTTAAATTTAATTTTATTGAGGTATAGTTGATTTACAATGTTTTAATTTCAGGTGTACAGCAAAGTGAATCAATCACACATATAAATATATCCATTCTTTTTTCCCATAGAGCTTATTACAAACTATTGAGTAGATTTTCCTGTGCTATACAGTTCTTGTTAATCATCTGTTTTATGCATGAATGTGTGTGTGTTATTCCCACCCTCCCAATTCTCCCCCCCGCCAAATATTCTATTACTTACACAGTAGTAGAGAGGTTTCTGGACATGTTCTGTGTGTCAATGACTTGCTCTATTGGTAGAATTCAGCACTTTTCTCTAGAAGAATGTCCTTTGATATAGAGCCTTGTTGAAGTCCTTTTTCTAATTGTCCCATCCTTTGACAATTTTCCATGTATTTAAACTGTCATGTAATTACAGAATTCTATAATCATGAATGATGTCTTGAGAAATCGTACTCTTTCCAATTTCTTTGCTCGTTGATATCATTATCTAAACTTAATTTTCAATTTTCCATTACAGTATTTATTAAAAATTGAATTAGGGAGTTTCCGCTGTGGTGCAGTGAGTTAAGAATCCTACTGTTGTGGCTCAGGTCACTGTGGAGGCACAGATTTGATCCCTGGCCCAGTGAAGTGGGTTAAAAATCTGGCATTGCTGCAGCTGCGGTGTAGGTCACAGCTGTGACTTGGATTCAGTCCCAGGCCCAGCAACTTGCATATGCTGTGGATGCAGTCATAAAAAAAAAATAAATTGGGCTCTTTGTTATCACATCCATATGATCTAGTTAGTGTTATACCAAGTGTTACTAATGAATTGATATTATTATGTCATTAGTAAAATTACTATTCATTTCAGAGACAGTCAAGTGCTGAATAGATATATCTGATAATATAAACAGTTTTTCCTTTTTTTTAGTTAGAGATTTTCTTTTATACCCTGTATATGTTTTATGTGTAACCTAGAGGGTATTGGGCATGAAGCAAAGTTCTAAGCTACTGCTGCCTGGGGATGTTTAATGGTATTATCCTGAAAGTACAAAGCATTGTGCAAGTGGGAATCTGTTTTTAGTTGGACTTGAAGCTGCAGGAGTGTTTACTCAGCAAACAAGCTTCAAATTTTCTCTGCTCTCATCACAGTGCGGTAAAAGCTTGATTCTATAAAGGGAATGCAGCTGCCAGAGAGATTCAGAAACAGTGCGCCAGTTAGAGAGACAGAGCTACAACATTGCAAACCACTGCTGGGGTTAATAAGACAAGTGTAAGAATTGTCAGTGATCAGGAGTGCAGATGCAGACCTACTAGCTCAGACAGTGAGGGGCACAGTGAAGAGGATTCATTCTGGGGCAGATCTGGTGTCCTGGAAACTGTTTAGAACTTATCTCCAAATCTTTAGTGGGGAAGAAGCAAAGAAGGTGTCAGAACCCTGGATATATCTTATTTAGTTGGTTTAACAATGTATGTGTGGCAACCTATATACATTTTCTTTTTTTTTTAATTTATAATGATTTTTATTTTTTCCATTATAGCTGGTTTACAGTGTTCTGTCAATTTTCTACTGTACAAGGTGACCCAGTTACACATACATATATACATTCTTTTTCTCACATTATCATGCTCCATCATAAGTGACTAGACATAATTCCCACTGCTATACAGCAGGAACTCATTGCTTATCCATTGCAAAGGCAATAGTTTACATATATTAACCCCAAATTCCCAATCCATCCCACTCCCTCTCCCTTGGCAACCACAAATCTGTTCTCCATGTCCATGATTTTCTTTTCTGTGGAAAGGTTCATTTGTGCCATATATTAGGTTCCAGATTTAAGTGATATCATATAGTATTTGTCTTTCTCTTTCTGACTTACTTCACTTAGTATGAGAGTCTCTAGTTCCATCCATGTTGTGGCAAATGACATTATTTTGTTCTTTTTTTGGAAAACTATACATAGAACTACCATATGACCCAGCAATCCCACTCTTTGGCATATATCTGGACAAAACTTTCCTTGAAAAAGGTACATGCACCTGAATGTTCATTGCCGCACTATTTTTTTTTTTGTCTTTTTGCCTTTTATAGAGCCACACTCACGGCATATGGAGGTTCCTAGGCTGTGGGTCCAATCGGAGCTGTAGTCGCCAGCCTATGCCATCCGAGCCGCGTCTGCAACGTACACCACAGCTCACAGCAACGCTGGATCCTTAACCCACTGAGCAAGGCCAGGGATCAAAGCCGCAACCTCATGGTTCCTACTCGGATTCGTTAACCACTGCGCCACGACAGGAACTCCCATTGCTGCACTATTCACAATAGCCAAGGCATGGAAACAACCTAAATGTCCATTGACAGATGATTGGATTAAGAAGATATGGTATATATACACAATGGAATACTACTCAGCCATAAAAAAGAACAAAATCACCTGTATACATTTTCAACCAGGGAGTGTAGGCTTAGTCACCTAAAATATTTTGAGGAAAAATATGAAAAGACAGAAAAGTAAAATAATATAAACACATTTAATATCATCGCCCCAAACTGATAAAGTCATTTCTCTAAATTCTTTTATCCTTGTCAATGGGAATTATCACATTTAGACATGTGGGCCCTACCTATTAGAGATAAGGTTCTGATGCAATGGGTAGAACCAGGTGAGCAGCCTCTACTAAGAATGATGCCTTGAGTTGACAAGACTTGAATTATGGTTATTCTGTAGTGCTGAGGTGTTAGGAGGTGGGAAATTATTGATGCTGTCCTTACATGTTGTGCAATGAGGAGAAAACCCTCTTTTAGGTGGACATTCGTGATGACAGGAATGTGAGGCCCCTAAAAGGCAAAGGGAGCGAGGGCATGGAAGGGGTTCCCGCTCACCCACCATGAGTCCAATCTTCTAGCTTTCCTGGAAGAAGCCCAGGACTTATAGCAATTTCACTCACCAAAGAGATTTTGTATTATCAATAAGAATGTCATAGAAATTCAAAGCAAACAGACCAATGTAAAGCTTTTATTGCCTCTTCTCTACTTTTCCCCTTTGGACCATGTATTAGTTTGCTAGGTGTCCCATAACAAAATGGTGTAGATTGAATGGTCTGAGCACCAGAAGTGTATTCTCATAGTTGTGGAGGCTAGATGCCTGAGAACCATGTATGGGCAGGGATGGTTTCTTCTAAGACCTTCCTCCTTAGCCTGTGGATGGCTGCCTCCCTGTGTCTTTGTGTGGTCTTCTCACTTTGTGCACCTGTGTCCTAATCTCTTCGGCTTATGAAGACAGCAGTTATACTGGATTAAGGTCAACCCTAATGACCATATTTTTATCTCTAAATACAGTCACATTCTGAGGTACTTGGGGTTAGGACTTCAGCCTGTGAATTTTGAGGGGACAGAATTCAGCTCGTTACAGAGCACAGCTCACACCTGGATAACCTTTCCCGCTCAGACTTTGTGCCTACCACTTGACACCCTGACAGAGTATGTGACAATCCTGGGAGACTAATGAGAACATTAGCTGGAGGTGGTTAGTAGAGCTAAAGTCCCTGCCATTCTCATCACCTAGAGGAATGAAACACAAATGGATCTTTGTTACCATATATTTTTCAAAAGAGGCTATAACAAGCAAGGGGACAGTTTTGGTCATTGTTCTCTGCCTTTTGAGCCGCCGTCTCATCTGATTTATGATATTAATAAAATCATTGACTTGGGCCTCATCTATTATGGTAAATTCCTGCAAATGTGCAAAAGCCAGCATTCCATATATCTCAAAATAAAAGGCAGAGGTACATAAATGACAGAGATTTTTTTCTTCTCCAGGAAATACCTCTGATCAATAAGACACCATCAGCATACTGTGCTTCTTGGGAATGGCTAATGAGAAACTGTGATACAGTGTCTGGGTCTGCTTTCACACTTGCATTCATGGTATGAGCAAGAATCTTTGGCTAAAAACAACAGACAGTACATAAGGGGGAAATGGATTAGTTTCTTGTTTTCTCCTGAATTACTTTGTTATTCAAACCCCGCCAAACATTGAGGATGTTTTAGATCCGGAGACCATCATATCCAATAACAATAAAAGGGATAATAAAAATAGAACCAAAACGTATTAATTTAGTGTCTATTTATGTATCAAATACCATGCTAAGAATGTGAGGGATACAAGGATGAGTGTCTGGACATATCTTCCTTTCCATGCGTTCTCCTACCACTATCCAACTCAGCTCTCTCCAACACAGGAGACAACTTACAACAAAAAGCAATGTTGAATAGAAAGACTCTGAGGAGTTAATTTTGACATTAAAAATCAATGTCTTTATTTAATATAAAACAGTGCCTTATTATTTACAGTTTATTTACATAGAGTATTTCATTTATGTAGTTCAAATGTGCTCTAATGGATTAGAAAATTTTGCTAATTTGTGCCTAGCAGTTTTCTTCGGCCCACCCTTTTCGTGTCCCACATACCCCTTCATTTCCATAGTCATCATTCAATTGTTATTCCTTCATTCAATAAGTATATATTTAATGATACAGTATGCTAGGCACTGTACTAGGTACTGGGAATACAATAGGGAAAAGAGATACAGACTGTCTATGTGGGATTTATAATCAAGCGTAAAAGGTAAACTTTGAACAAGTTCCTCCATATGTGGTTGAAGTGTGTTATCTCAGAGAAAATAAAGAACGTTTGGGGAGGATAAAGCACTGAACCAAGGATAGTGTATCAGTCAGGGTTCCAGCAGAATTCCACTCAAAGTATAAGTCAATTTACAGAGGTGTCAACAGACTTAATAAGTGACCAGCAGTGGATGTTGAGTCACTTAGGGACTAACATCAGTAGGAGAGCTTTTATATACTTCACTTGGTGCAAACTAGCCTTGAGTAGAGGGCATGTCTACTCCTAGAACGTTCCCCAGGGTCAAAGCAAGGGCGGTGAAAGGGCTCCTCTTGTTAACAAACCAAACTTGTGTCCACTGCCCAACATGCAACAAAACCAGTCATTGACACTGGGTTGTGGTGAAGGAAAGGACAGAGTTTATTGCAAGGCACCCAACGTGGGGCTAAGTAAAGAGAATGAGCGGCTCATGCACAAAAGGCACAAACTCCCCAATGACTCCCAGGGAAGGACTTTTAAATGCAAGGTGAGAGGAGAGTCACAGGGTACCTGAGCAGCTCATGGTCATTCTGCAGCTTGGTTGATGGTAGGTAACTGGATGGTATTTCGGGAGTCAATATCATCAACCTTCTGATTGCAGCCTGTCTAGAGTCCACATGCTGGTGGTCAACGATTAATTTCCTCCATATGGAGTGGGTTTTAATGTCACAAAATGACTCAAGGATATGGCTCAGGATATTATCTATAACCCTTTTGGAGGAACTACAGGTATTTTGTCTTGCTTGACTATTTTCTTTTGTTTCTGCATTTTCTCACTTCTCTGATTAAAGTTGCTCTTTGGAACTTGGGGAAAGCCAAGGAGGCAAACACTTTTTCTACAAACAAGAGGTGAGGGATACTGGGTCTGTCTCTGGGAAGGTCCCTCAGTGTCTAGCTCAGTTTCACTATCTTCCCTTGAAATCCCTCTCTTGTCTTTCTCTCTCCTACAAGTGCTTCCATTGCCAGCCAGGACTATAGGGCAAAGGAGCCCCAGTGAGGCAGTTGGTGTGTGAGCTTTCTGGGCACAGAACAAGGTAGGAAAAAAAAGGAAACACTGAGAAAGAGAGGGAAGAAATGAGGAATCACCATTACAATAGAGCTTCCCTAAGAAGGAAATGGTTTAAGTTGAAATCTGAAGGATGGATAGGAATTAACTAAACTAGGAATGGGGCAACTGGAGTTTGTAAACATGGACAATGGAGTGTTTGAATGTCCTGACATGAGAAAGCAAGGTAGTTTCAAGGAACTGAAAACACAGAATAAGGTTGATCTAAAAGAATCAGGAAAACTGTGGCATGAAATAAAGTATCTTAATGATTCAGGATTTTTTCTTGAGAGGAACAGGAAATCACAGACGGCTTAGAGCAGAAAATTGCCCTGAATCAATTTCACGTTTTAAATAACTCTTCTGGCTCCTATGTGGAGAACAGTTCCAAGGGGCCAAAAAGAGATACAGGGAGATCAGGTAGGAAAGTGTAAGTGAGAAATGGAGGTGATTAAGGCATAAAAATAAGGGACATATTTAAGAGATACAAAGTAGTAAGAGCATCAGCACTTGAGGATTTCAAAGGAATGGATGTTTGTGATGGGCAGTGTCAAAGCTGACTCCCAGGTGTTTGAATGCTTAATGATGCCATCTTATGAACTAGAAAACACAGAGAAGCAGCTTTGGGAGTTGGATTTGGAGTTTGTGTCACTTGTGGGTGGAGACAGACAATAGAAAATTGGACATGTGACTCAGGACCTTGGAGAGTGCCATCTGGACCTGAGTCACTGGTTTGGGAGTCACTGCCACTGTTAATGAAAATAACAGTCCAGGAGCATGACTGAGATTATCCGGGAACACAGTGTCAACTTAAGACATGCGAATAGAGCCCTAAAGATTTTTAAAGATTCTGTTGAGAAGGAGTGAGTTAAAGAGGTAGAGAAGCAGCAAAGATGAAGCAAAACCAAGAGCATGCAGTATGGCAGCCAAGAGAATGGCATGCTTGGAAGAAAGGCCAACAGCTGTGCTGCATTCGGGTTCTGATTGTCTTGTGGTAGAAGAGCTGCAATGAGCTCTTCTTGACCTTCTCATTTCTGAGGTTCTCCTTTTTCGTCTTCATAGGGATAGTCATACAGAAATCATCTGATGTACATTTTGTGTTTATTCTGTAGTTACTCTTCTCAGAAACTTTTAAGTACTTCAGTTCACACACTGAAATTCTTATTTCAAGATATTAAAGTTTTCTAGTAGTTAATTTTCTTCACTTTGGCTGCCTTAGAATAAGTATAATAATAAGTGTGGAATAAATATAATAAGTACAGAATAAGTTTTTATCTTTACTACAGGAATAAATGAAAGTGAGCAGCATACCAACTAAAAGCCGGATATGAAACCCAGTGGTCTTCCTGGCTATATAAAAAAACAGGTTCATCATCTGATGAGAGGGTGAAGAAAACTGAGGAACAAACACCAGAACTTAATAGTCAGAATGCTTTATATGTGATGTTGTGTCCTTGTCAGGGCATTGCATCTTGAGGCTGCTGATGCCCAGCTGTCCTTAATGGTGATGCTAGTTTTCAAGCCCACTCAAGGTGTTTAATTCTCCACCTTATAATTACTATTTTTTTCCTTGTAATGAATAAGAAATCCAGGGGAGATGCTTTAAGACAACTCAAATTTAATAAAAATTTCCCCCTAGATTTAGCAGCATCCATGGTTCTTGCCCTGACCAACTTTAATATGATGATTACAGTATCATTATTTGCTAGCTCCAGATCTTCAGCATTTTCTATCTGCACTGGCATTTTACTATAAGCAAGAACCTGCCATTCTCCCATTTATTGATCTATCCTTGATCTATTTATTAGATAAATGTATCATGGAATCCATTTTTTTCAATGGTTTGTAATTCTTTACTGTCCTTAATGATTTTAGTGCCCATATTATCACAGATATAACCCGTGGGAGCCAGAGAGTTTGCTTCTGTGTCTTGTGACCTGCCCTATCATTTGCTGAGTACTTCCTTAATTTTTAGCATAAGATTTTTGAGTTTCTTCTTGTAATGCAGGTTTCCATTTTCTTCTTAGAATCCCCAAATTCTAGAATCATCCCTTTTTTTTTGAGGAGTCCTGGTGTTTTTTAGTAAGGAATGGTATTAGAGATCAAAGTCTGAACGTTAGGTATGCTCATTGCTATTGGGGTGCCTTTGCTTCTAGTCTCTAGTGGGAAGATCTAAAAAATATGTGCTATGTATACATATAAACACACATACCTAAATACACGTAAATATACACATATATGTAAAAGGCATATACATATTTTAGAAATTATAATTCACATCAGCACCACTGATTCTAATTTCTCCACATAAAAAAATTTTTTTTGCTTTTCCCCATTTCATATTTGCATACCCTTCTTCCACAGTGAAAACCTAGGTTCTCAAAAACATCAATATTTTTACTCATTTGTTCATACCTATAATGCATCTAAAATAGGTACAGAATTTCTTTCTCAAAACCATTACAAAAAGCAAACCTACAGAATATTTTGTGATAATCTGTATGAGGAAAAAAAACTCTAAAAAAAAATGTATATATATAGACATATATATACACACATACACACACATATGTATATGTAGAACTGAACCATTCTGTTGTATACAGAAATTATCACAACATTGTAAATCAACTATACTTCAATAAAATTTTTAAAAATTAAAAAAACATTTATTATGGCACTATGTATGTTTTATTTTATGTTACCTACAAATTTCTGGCTATATTCAGGCTTATCTTCAATATTTTGCACAACTGTTTTTGGTCGTGGTAAATTATGAATTATAATCAGAAAAGTGATTTCTTCTATTATAATGCAGATATTTCACTTTTACCGTAGAGCTATGATGTTCAATTCCATCCTGAATAAGAAATCATAATGATATGCAACACTATGCAAAATCTCTGAGTTTTTTTTTTCCATAATAAAATATGAAGCTGTTTGTTATCCAAAAACAAACAAACAAACAAAAAAAAACCCTACAAATATAGTTCAGGATTTGTTTTTCGTTATTTGTTTCGAGGTGACTTTTTTGGAATCCCATGCCTCCTAGGACTGAGGGTGTATGGTCAAATATTGTGAACATACATTGCTTGGATTAGCGTTTTCTTTCCCACCTCCTTAGGTGTGGTTATGTGGTTATTTGAAATATTGATAACTTCTTTCAGTTTGCTTTTGGCATTAGGTTTTTTTGCCCTTTCTCATTCTTTTTTAAAAGTATAGTTGATTTACAGTGTTATGCCAGTTTCTGCTATACAGCAAAGTGACCCAGTGTCACACACACACACACACACACACACACACACACACTCCTTTTCTTGTATTATCTTCCATCCTGATCTATCCCAAGAGATTGGATATAGTTCCCTGTGCTACACACTAGGATCTCATGAGACCCTTTTTCATTCTTGTGGTCTAATTTTATTTTTAAATATTTAAAATATTTAATTATATATTTATTTTAAAATATGAATACAAATATGTTTCCCAAAGTCAGAACTATACAAGGTTTTCTTAGATAAGTGTCTCTCTCATATCCTTTCCACTTCATTATCTCTGCCTTTATATGTAACCAAAGTTATTGTAGTAGTAGATTGAATAATGGCCTCCCAAAAGATGTCCATACTTGGAAACTATGAATATTACCTTGTATAGTAAAAAAGGATCTTCTCAGATATAATTAAATTATGGATCTGTAGAGGGAGATTCTTTATTACCTGGATAAGCCCTAAATTCAATTATAAGTGTTTTTATAAGAGAGGCAGGAAGAGATTTCACACATGCACAAGATAGAAGACAGTCTAACCAAAATGCTCAGAGACTGGACTAGTGCAGCCACAGGCCAAGGAACACCTGCAGCCACTGGAAGCAGGAAAAGGCAAGGAAGAGATTCTCCCCAAGAACCTCTGGAGGGAAGGTTCCCCCTTCTGGAACCTTGATTTTGGCTCAGTGAAACTGGTTTTGGATTTCTGGCCCTGAAAACTATTAGAAAATAAATACATGTGTATTGTTTTAAGCCACCAAGTTTGTGGCAATTTGTTATAGCAGCCACAGGAAACCAATGTAATTGTCTTCTGGATTCTCTGCTTTGAGAGAGGACTCTAAGTACTGTCCTGACTTTCTTCCTGCACCCCACCCTTCAGCTCACTCCTTAAGTGTTGACTGAACTTCTGTTGTGTGAAGTGCTGGGCACATAAACGTACATACAAATGTGGGTACTTCCACAAAGTGTACAGAGAATGTGGTGATGCCAAAGGGGGCATCAGTTCTGCTTGGGGGCTAAGAAGCTGTGGGAGGGGGTTCAGGAGGAAATCCCAGGGGAACTGGTTTTACTGCCGGGCATGAGTCCTGCCTTCCTGCTGTACCTACTCATCTACAGGCTCAGCCCAGCTTTCTGTCCTTGACTTGCCCTTGCTCCATGGCCCCATCCTGCTCTCTCTCCTATCACCACACCTGGCATTTGATGCATGGTTTTCCCCTAGGCTCTCCATGCATAGCTCAGCTCCTCAGGAACATCATTCTTGCTGACATGCCTCAGTGGCCATCCCTCTCCTTTCTGTTTGACGGGTTCCTGTTTCTGCCCCAAACTCAGCTGGTACCTGACCAGACTTATCTGGACCTCAAGAAGGGACTTTGGCTTTGGCTTCCTACTGGGACAGTCTGGTCTCTTACAGAAAACAGCTGAAGGCAGTTACCTCCCACAGATCTTATCTTCTGTGTATTTAGTGTTTCTAAATATTTTCTGACCTAAAGTAATCAGTATGTCTTCAGAAAAGATTGTGAGGTTTGTCATGCCTTTAAGAGAGTAAGTCTTTTTCTGTATTTTATCCTATACAGTATCTAGCACAATGTGTTGCACACAGTAATCCTTTGAAAACTGTTTTGTACTAACTCAAAAAAACATTTCTTTATGGAGTATCAAAGTTCAGGATCAAGTGAACTGAACTGCTTGTTCCTGGCAGGGAACAGCTCCCTCAGAGGCACAGCCAGGATGAGGCAGAGCCTTTCAAGAAAGATATAGGAAAACAGGTAAGTTAAACATGCACTGGGAATAAAGACTGAAACATTATCTTAGAAGCAAAATCACTGGGTGTATTTATCTCAAAGAAAAAGAGAAATGTGTGATAACTGATGGATGAGATGCTTTATGATCTCTGTCTGAAAAGAATTTACCTCCCTGGCTCTCAGTTTAGGGCAGGGAGTCAACCTGATATTTCCACGGTCTGAAATTCTGAATTTCTGACATCTAGATATGGGCAACTGCTTCCAGAATCTGTGCGTACAAAACAAAAGGAGTGCAAACTCAGCAAAGAGCTTAAGCCCCCATGGTTGCATGGAAAAAACCTATACCCTGAATGAGACACTTCTTTCCCAGAACCTTTCTTTTTCCCCAAAGGGCACACTTAGAGTTCTGAAAGAACAATAAGAATAGCAAACAGGAAATGGGAGGGGGAGAGAAAAGGGTTTGTGTTACCTGACATGGAAGAAAGAGCCCCTGAATATGTTTAATAAGATGAGAATTTTATGTCCACCACGTTTTAGAAGTGGCATGCCAATTCCCAAAGTCATGTGTTCTAGTTCTGTGTTCCAGGGAGAAGGATGGGAGGTAAAGAGAGGAATGCAAGTGCTCTTGGAAGCTCATTCTTGTGTTTGTTGAGGGCATCATGGTAACCCTGGTCTTGTCAGCTTGTGGCTCATACTGCACCTGTGAACTTTATGCAAGAGTTGCTGTTGGGGGAAAATGAGCAAAGGAGCAATAAACCTAGGGTCAGAAAATGGTCCACATACTTTGCTTTGCCCCCTATGATTTTTCCTTCCTCAGGAGATGAAGTGATTTTCTACCAGATTCTCAGACCAAAATCCTAAGTCATTCATGACATTTCTTACAGCCCATGAGCAACTCCTGTTGGCTCTGTCTTAAAAATATATCTAGAGTTAATCACCAATTCCACCGTTGTTACTCAGGGCCAGGCATCTTTGATCTCTCGCCTGGATTATGAGTTAATCTCTTTGGTGGTCTCCTTGCCCCTTTACAGTCTATTCTTAAGACAGTAGCCAGAGGGATTCCTGTAAAAAGATAAATCATATCCTGTCACTCCTCTGCTTGAAACTCTTCAATGTTTTCCATTTGGCTCAGTGTGAAAAATGATTTTCTTCTGTGGGGCGGAGGTGTGTGGGGGCAACTACAGGGTCCTCCATCATCTGGCCCCACCCTATCACTTAGTTCTACTTGCTTCCCTGCTGTTCCTTGAACTCACTAAATAAGTTGCTGATAAAACCTTTGCTGTTTGTTGTTTGTTTTGTCTGTAACATTCTGCCTTCGGAAATTATCTTGCTTACTTTGCATGTCAGAGCCCTGTAGATTCAAATATCAACTTACCAAAGAAGTATTTCTTGGCAACCCTTTATAAAATGTTAACTCCCCCTCCCTAGAGTCCCCATCCCCCTTTCACTGCTTTATTTATTTCCAGAGCACTTATCAGCGTCTAGCATAGTACTTATTTTTTTATTGTTTCTTTTCCTGTTAAATATTGGCTCCTTTAGAACTACTTGTTTGTTTTGTCTCTTGTCATATCCTCAGCACTTGAGAATGCCTGGCATGTTTTCAGCCCCTAACTAAATAATGCCCCATGGAAATGATTAAGTTAGGGGCTTAAAAAACTAAATTCTAGTGTGAGAAATTTACATAAGGAATAAGAGAGACAGTTTTCTGTTAATTAAACGTATTCAGTAAATAGAAACAGCCTAAGAAATAGCAAGGAATCTCTTCAAGTCTTTCAAAGGATGAATGATTGTCTTTAAAGCTTTATGATTTACAATTGAGAAATAACTCCAACATAAAGTTTTAATTTCAGAAATTTTAGCAGGTTTTCCTCAAAAGTCTGGAATTTGTAGGTGATGATGTGTCCAGGTAAGGAACAGAATCTCCATCATTAAACAGGGATGCCTTCAAGTCTCTTTAAGGGGCAGTTAAAAATTTCATAATAAGCCTGGAAGGATCAAGGTTGATGGCACAACAGTCAGCACTGGAAGTAATGATATGCATATCACCTCTGCAGCAGCTTAATATCTAATGGACCATAACAGACTAGTAAGACAGGTAGTCTGGGGACTTTTAGATTCTGTTAATAAAGCCTAGTCCAGTGATAGCACACTGAGTGACTGACCAATGAAATCTTTTCCAGACCTGGGAATGAGCATTCCTAGCACCATGGGACAAAATGGTCATGAAATGCCTTCCAAAACTGTGGTCGAATTTATGACCATGGAGGAGCATTGAGAACTGGAGTGTGGCACTTGCCATCAGCCTTTACATCCATTAAATCATGAGCCACTGCAGCTGCCAAACTTCAAAACTCACTGAAGCAGAGCTCAGTGTGGAGACTGGGAGTGAGGCATTCTGTGCTCTGGGAAAACTGGAAGAATAGGTCTTCAGATAGTTAGATATTTTTAGGAGAAGATATTATGTGCCCAATTCTTGCGTCTTATATCCAGAAAAACACTAAAATCCTTCATGGTGATGTCTGTTTCTCTTGACTAGTAGTAACCTTCATGAGACAAGCAGCAAACTTTTGTAAAGTGTGTGCATGGCTTCATTCACCTCCCCTTTCACCTTTATCATATATATCCTGATATTTCCCCTTTCCTCTTTGGGGTGGTATCTCAGAGCTGTCTGAAATACCACCGCCCACGCTATTTTTTTAAAAACAGAAAGGTGTGAGTGCAGCCACTCTCAAGGGTGAGCCAGCAAGCCCTGAGGGAACTCAGGAAGGCAACAAAGAGTACTGGCCTGGATAGCTGAGGTGCACATCAAAGGAATGATTCTAGTAAGCCCAGACCTTTGCATCTTCCTGTAGAAACCACTGAATTCCTTAACGGGAGATATCTGGTTTTCTGTAATCTTTTGTTCCTACCACCTACCCTTTGTTTAAAAAAACTCCTGTATATCCCAGCTCCCCCCTCACCTCCTCAGAGCAGTTTTCTCAGGGCTGCCTGAGATGCTGTCTCCCGGACTTAAGTCCTAATTTTGCCCCAAGTAAAACTTAAACTCTCAAAAACAAACAAACAAACAAACAAAAACAAACAAACAAACAAACAAACAGTTCTACTTGTTATAAATGAGTTACAGGCATAGGTTCACATCCAGAGAACCACAGATTAACGGCTTGTTTTGCTGAGTAAAGGAGAGAGGATGGGAAATTAAGCCTTAGAAGAATAGATGCAGAAGGAGAGATTAAGAAACTTTAGACAAAAATCATTGTACTTTTATATAGAAGGATTATTCATGGTAATGAATGTGAAAAGTATGACAATTACCATGAGGGGAAATGTGGTGTTTTAACTGAGAAGTAGAGAATTTAGAGGATTTAAGAAGTTGTCCTGGAAGGTTCTGGACCAGAACATACTTTGTGTAACCCCCAGCTGTTGGGCTGAACAGTGTGTAACGATATAATGTTTTGACTAGTCATGAAACTACTAGCATATTTCTTTGCCCAGTTGGTTCTTGGTGTGGGGCTGATGGAGTCAGAGAATAGAAGTAGGTCAAGGTCAGAGTCTGTGTGGTTGCCTCTAGAGAGGTGATTTTTATGAATAGATATGGGAGCAGTTGGATTCTTTCTGTGTTTGGTTTGGTCTTCTTAGCATTTTTAAAGGGGGGGCAAGCTCATGGCTATTTAATAACATGTGACGCATTTATGGAACTGATTCACTCTTAAATAAGACCAGGTTATTGAATAGCTTTTCAGCATTTGCAAGCTTAGATAGAATATTTTATTACTCTATAACAAGCAGCCAAGCTTTAATAAGGATTTATAATATTATACATTGACCCAAAAGCAGATCTATTTTCAGATAACCTGAGGGGTATTCATTTTATTAAATCCTAATAGCTGGCACAGAAAATATACTTTGTTATAACTTACAAATATTGTTTATGTGATTAGGAAAGGATTTTTTTTAAACTGTAAAAAATTCAAGGCAGAAGAGGGAAGTGTTTCTTAATGTTTCTTAATGATTCTTCAGCTACCCAACTACATAAGGAACTTTATGAAAGCAAGAAATTTTTAAGAATTACAATAGGAAATGTTTTAATGGAACAAAAATTCAGAGATTTTCCAGTGGGGTTGAAGTTTAATGATGAGGCTTATAATCCTTCTGGCAATAACGTCTTTTGATTTGGGGAGTTTAGACTTAATAGATGGCTTGTTGGCATATGGTGTGGTTGGAAACTTACTGGGCTAGAGCAAGGACATCTGGCTTCTAACCCCTGATGCCCAACTTATTGTGGGAACTTGGATGTGATTTGATTATACAAGATGTAAAGACTTTACAAATTCTGTTTAGTTTCTAAGAAATTTTGAGCTCCCCCGACAGAATTTTCTCTACTACATTTCTCTTTGCTTTCCCTCCGCTGTGCCCCTCACTTTTTGTCATGCCCTCTGTCACTACTTAGAGCCTTAGTGAAAGGTTTAGGGGGAAATTAAATGATTTCAGGGGGGACACAGAAGTCTGCCGTCTAAACCCTTCTTCCTGTGAATTTCTTCTCAAGGGAAAATTGTAAAAGGAAACAATACTTTTTTAAAATTATCAGATGTGCTAGTCTCCCAAACTCTAATGTGGTGCTGATAGGTTTCCTGAACATGGCTTAGATCTGAGGTCTTTTGTCTACTTAAATGTGGACTTTCAGTCTAGGTCCCTTTAAGTCCCTGAAGATGAAACAATAAAGGTATCTAAGTGTTCCTATTAAAAAGAGAAGAGGTAAACAAAGCAGTGATTTGATTTTTTCTTTTTTTGGTCTTTTGTCTTTTTAGGGCCACACCCGCAGCATATGGAGGTTCCCAGGCTAGGGGCTGAATCGGGGCTGTAGCTTTCAGCCTTTGTGCTACAGCCACAGCAACACCATATCCCAGCTGTGTCTGTGGCCTACACCACAGCTCATGGCATCACTGAACCCTTAACCCAATGAGCGAGGCCAGGGATCGAAATCTTATCCTCAGGGATACTAGTCGGGTTCGTTTGCTGCTGAGTCATGACGGGAACTCCTGATTTGATTTTCACACTTGTGGAATTTGGCATCAAGTCAGTTTAGAGAGTCAGGATGACTTTTGAACAAATAGCAACCCTGCTCACGAGGATCAGTGTTCTGAAATCAGACTCCGCTGGATGAGTGTCCATGATGTTCTTAAAATCCAAGCATTTTCGGGTTAAAACCCCTATCATACTTAATTTTTAGCTCCTGGAACATTTTATAGTAATGAATACCGGTAATAACAAAATAGCTGAACTTTACTGAGCACTTATGTGCCAGGCACAATGTTTAGAATTTACATCACATAATTCTCAAAACAATCAAGTATTATTTGAATGCTATTTTTAGAAATGAAGAAACTGGGGTTTTGTAATGTTGCTTTACATATATTGTCACATAGATAGTAAATGGTGATGTCAGGATTTAAATTCAAACCTTTTTTCAAAGATCACGCGTGCTTAACTTCTATATTACACTGTCTTCCCAGGTCATATCCTTTTGGTAATCAGAGCAGTCACAGTAGCAATGATGAGACTCTGTAATGATTAAAACACACGAATTAAAGCTGTATGTCTTTAATTATAAATGATTCTGACCTTTGTCAGTTATTTAAATTTAATCTAAGCCAATAGTTTCCAAAAGCTAAACATTTAATGAAGTGTGGCTAATGACTGTTAAAAGTTCTTGTCTTCATAATATTTATGCATCATTTCAGTGTGAACTTTCCTCAGGATAAGCCGAGATTGTTGAACACTTTATCATCTCCAAGTTATCTGTAACAATACTGCTTTTGATCTAACAGCTACAAAATAGATTAATTATGGTGACTAATCCACAGTGTGTTTAAACAACACAAAGTAACTAATAAGAATTTCATGTTACGGTCAGTTTCAATTAAAAGAGGTGACTGGGTCCTTTATGGTCTTGAGGAAAAAATCTCTGACACTGTTTCGGTTTACTCATTTAAAAATATTTGAATTCTCTGTTAAAATAATCTATGGTATGTTTTAAAATTTAACAGTCTTAAAAATATGTTACATACCAATAGTATCCGGTCCCTCATCTTCCTACCTCTCAACTCACTTTCTAGAAGTGCATCTTCTTAACCTTTTTGGATGTTTTCCCTGGAATTTATCTGTTTTTCTGAATAATATGTATGTTTTGCTATTTTTAAAATTAATTTAAAATATTGTC
>PVHT020000079.1:0-156291 GCA_004024745.2 Catagonus wagneri | reverse complement strand
GACAATATTTTAAATTAATTTTAAAAATAGCAAAACATACATATTATTCAGAAAAACAGATAAATTCCAGGGAAAACATCCAAAAAGGTTAAGAAGATGCACTTCTAGAAAGTGAGTTGAGAGGTAGGAAGATGAGGGACCGGATACTATTGGTATGTAACATATTTTTAAGACTGTTAAATTTTAAAACATACCATAGCCCTCAAGTGGAAGTAGCTCAAATGTCCATCAACAGGTGAATGAAAATAAACTGTGGTATATCTACATGAAGATATAGTATCCAACAATAAAAGATCTGAGCTACCGATACATGTTACAATATGGTTGTCTCTCAAAATATTTATGTTGAGTGAAAGGATCTAGACCAAAAAAAAAAAGCATACTTGAGGATTCCCTTTATACAGAATTCTAGGAAATGCAAAGTAATTTATAGGTTACAGAAAGCAAATCACTGGCTATCTGGGGATTAGGAGGAGGAGAAGTTGGGGGAGTTGCAAAGGGACATGGGAAAATTTGGAGGCCTGATGGATGTTCATCATTCCACCTTGATTGTGGACTTGGTTTCATGAGTGTATACATCTTCAATATTGTTCAATTTAAATACATGCAATTTATTGTATGTCCATTTTACATCAACAAAGCTATCAAAAATAACTTCAAAAGCTATCAGTCTGTCTCTAATTGCATGCAACCTGAAAAATCTGCACATATTCCATAGTTACTAATATGGCATAGTTACTAATATGGCATATTTACTAATATTCACTTTTACAGAGCCATTTCATCTAATCATTATCACACTTTCTGAATTATATTCAGATGCAAGCTAACATATGATTAAATTATTAAGCCTTTGCTCTACCCAGGCACCAGGCTTGGGTGTTTTCACTTACATTATGTTATTTACATATGTGTAAATATGTACATTTAAATTATTTCCTACCTTTTTAATGCTCTGGACCATTAACTGTCCCATGCATGCCTTTAATACCTGCATCCAGATCCATGCTCAAGTTCTGAGTAGAAACTTTTCTCCTTCCTGGTATCTGGTCCTTATTAGTAGTATTTCATTAAAACCTAGCAGAAGTTCTTACTCCTCACAGAAGCAGAATCATACCACTCTCGTAGTTAATCTTTTCTCATGTAGCAAGACTGTCTAGTGTTAGTGTCATTTATGTGTATATGTAAAGTTCTCTATCCTATTATGTTATAAATACTGTGAGAAGGACTGTTATTCATTGCTCTTTATATTTCCAACCAATCCTTGCAATGGGGGAAATAGTCAACAGCCATTTATTAAATTGAAAGTCTTTTAATGGACTTTTTATAGTGTCTCTCTACTGCATTCTTCCCACAAAGTCCTTAACCCTAAATGGATGTCTCATGAAATTTAAAGTAAAAAGCAAAAATCTAAAACTCTGGAATATAATTTTTTAAGTTCATTTCTTGATTTCACCTTCTGCTTTCTCCAATTAAAAAAAAAATGAATACTTGAGAACAGTTTTTAGTTTTAAAGGAACTCTAAGACATCAAACACATATATCACATGTAAAATATTTCAACAATCCTCCATGGGCAGCAGAAACTCCATGGCCCCAGACAGTGCTTTGTTTGCTGCTGTTAAACGGTCTCTGAACTTTTGCCCTTCATCAGGAGGCCCTTGGGGTAGTTCTTCTCAAAATTAGCGGTTTGCCAGGCTGTCTTTCCAGTTTTTATTTTAAAACGTTTTTCTTTCAGATTCACTCCCTCTCACCCCCACTGGCCTTAGACTAGTTTTGCTGCTCAAACAAGATAATGGACTATGGAGAAAAATAGGAGCCTCAGATGTTGTAGGAGCTGAATAAATATTTAAATCATGAATGCATGAATAAGTGGTTTTTATGGGCAGCAAGCCATTGTCATCGAGAGAAATTTCACTCACTGCGCAAAAGGTCAAGGTGAGAGAATCAAATCAAAATCAGGTCAAATTATGTTTTGGGATGTTTTTAGGTAAGATCAAGAATCAGAGAATTTGTTTTCAAGGCTCCCAGCAAAATTCATCCTCTTGCATAGTGTCCACAAGGAAATGTGCTGGTTTCGTGGTGATTATGTTATTAATTTTAAGTGGAGAATTAGATCATAAATGACAAGGAATCTCTGGTCTTCCTTCTTCCAAGCTCTGGACATTAATATCCAGCTTCCTCCTTACATATCCACTTGGGTATTTCAAAGACATCTTAAGTTCTATGTATTCAAAACTGAACTCCTAATCTTTCCCCTCAAACTAGTTCCATCCATGATTTTTTTTATCTCAATTGATAACTTCATTCTTCCAGTTTCTCAGGCCACTAACCTTGGAGTCATCCTTGAGCCTTCATTTTATCTCACCCTCATACCCATTTCACCCCATCCATGTTACTGTGCATCTCCACACTGACATATATCTTGCCTGGATTGTGGTACTTGCTTCTACATGGTCGTTCTGCTTGTCTCCCTTTGTTCTCTGTGGTCTGGTCTCCTTACTGCAGAAAATATGATCCTTTAAAAAATGTACGTCATATCAGAGCTCAGAACCATGCAATGGTGCCCCATCTCACTCAGAGTAAGCGCTGAAGTCTTCTCTGTGGCCTGCAGTCTCTTAGTGGTCTCTCCTGACCCAGCACTCCCTCTGATTTCCTCTCTTATTCCTCATCCCAGTCTCTCTGCTCCAGATTGGCCTTTGTTTCCTCCAACATACCAGACATGCCCTACCTGAGGGCCTGTGCTATAGTCATTTCCTCCTCCAGACATTCCTTTTCCCAGAGTCTGCTTGGCTAATTACCTGTATTAAGTGCCATCCATACACTCCCAACCCCCCTTGTCCTCATGTTTTCTTTTTTCCCCCTTAGCTTTCACTTAAATTGGGTGTTTATTGCCTATCTTGCCCTACTAGAGTATAAGAGGTCCAGACCAGGAATCTTTGCTTTATTAACGGATACACTCCAAGTTCCAAGAGTGTAATGGGTGTATAATAAATATTTGTTGAAAGAATTAATTGAAAGCATTGCCTTAGAAAAATACAGAGTATATAAAATATTAGTGGTTGTCTATATTTTCTAAGGATACACAGAAAAATTGTAGCTATATTAGTGTAAGATCTAACTTAATTAGATAGTGTCTGTGTTTCAAATCACAGAATGAATGTAAAAAATAAACTATCAGGACATGGTAATAGCAGACAAAGTGTAATTAGGCAAAGTTAGGGACTCACATTCCATTTGAGAAAGCTCAAGTTTTTTCCAGGTATTTCAGATATTCCAGAAATTCAGAGCTACCATGCTGTAGGATCTCTTTATCCCAGTCTCCTCTTGGTATGTCATAAGCCTGGACATTTTGGGACAATTATCTCCATTCAGAGCAGGCAAATATGTCTGTTCTACCGTTTGCCATTGTTTTTACTCATCATTACTTCATGAAGTAATCTTCCAGGAATATCTGAGGATTGTTTTTACTGATCCATCTTTCCTTCACTTTTGACTCTGTTAATAGGAACAAATTATCAGGTACTTTGCATACATTAATTGTAGCCCTCAGTTTACTATCATATATAGAGTCTGTTCCTTAATTTCACTGCAAGGATCTGGAAAGATGGGACAATTTGTCGATAAGGTATGTGTTGAAGGGACCACTTGGAAAATTCTAATCTAAAGAAGTGGCACTAGTTTCAGCATGTCCAAGTAAACTGAATCTCAAAGTAAATATCATTGTGCATATGTTAGAAAACGGAGATATTGAATAATATCCTTTGAACTAAGAAAGGAACATTAAGACCAAAAAATGAAGCAGGCAACTCTATAAAGTACAAATGTGAAGTTTATTGTAGGTAACTTACATAGAGGTAGAACTGGGCAGATGGTGAACCAGAGGCATTTGCAGCTGCACTCTATGCCACCAAAAGGGGAACAGGGGGATTTAAACTGGCCAAAGCTAGAGATAGAAACTGACTACTAGGGGAGAAACCATAAGCACCAACTGGAACTGGGATTTTTTTCCTGCTCGCTCCCCAAGGTGTCTCATAACAGTTATTCCTCGTGGACCATTAACCATCTGCATCAGCAAAAGGCATTCTTCCTGTTTTCATACCAGATGAAGGCAAGGGTAAAAGTTGATAGGGAACTTATCTGGCTTGGGCACATTTCCTGAGTAGACTAAAGCTTAAATCATGCAGAAATCAGGGTAGGACTGTGAGCCTAAAATGGAGCTGATAGAATGGAGTCAGTGTGGTTCACCACACAGCCTTTATTCATTTTTATCCTTGCTATCCTGGACTGGGCACCCTTGCTACATAGGTGTGTTACTAGGAGGGTCAAAGTCAGCTGTGGATCACTCATTCTACTTTTTGGAGCTGCTTTGCATGTTCCTGAGTCCCGAGGTCATGAATATCATATGAAAACCATTAAATTGTCAGCATTATTTCTTCCATCTCATGTCTATTACATCTAACAAATAAAAGGGCTCTCTTTCTTTGTTGATTCTGTGATTTAATAATATTGCAAATGTTTAGGTACTATATATAGGGTTTGCTATTTTATGTGCCAGATTTTAATTGTTAATAAATGACCTCAAGGTAGAGAGCAAGTATTTATTCTGCATTACCCAAAGCTTTGTTATTAAGCATACCCTAAATAAAATATTCCATGGGTATATACGTTTAGAAATCATTCACATAAATGCTAATCCACTAATTTGTTTTAAAATTTCATAGACTCTTCAGGGCCCATTGAATCTTCAGAGATAAATTAGGTTGTTTAGAATGTACATATATTTCATATTATATGCCATCTGTTTTTAAAGAGTATTTTTAGTACTCTGAGGGAAGTCTATATTTTTAAATGACTCAGTAATCTCAATATTATTGTAGATAATTTTGTGCTATATATGTGGTGGTTAGTAATAAGAAATAGTATGTTCAAAATGGCTCTGGGAAAAAAGAGCCCAGGACTGAGGTTTATTGATCTTTCACTTCAAAAACAAGGAAAAAGGAAAACAGAGAAATGATTTCCAAACAATGGGAATCAATATTGACTCTGACTGGTCATCATTCAAATCCATGCCCTGAAATGGGAGATTGTAATGGGAACAGGTCCTACAGGAGCACTCAATAGCTAAGGGCATGTGATATATGAACATTTTTTTTTTCACATATGTAGGTCAGGGATGGTCATTTGAGGTATTAAAGAGCTGATTTATCAAATAATTATAATACAGTTCTCTTGACAAATAATTATCCCTAGTGGGTTTACTATATATTTTAATTTTTACAACCTGATTTCCATACCACTAGTAAGGAACTAACAATTTGTGTAAAGTGAAGTGTACCTTTGTCTAAAGACCTGAGTTGGAAAGTCAAGAAAACAAAGGCCTTAGTGCTCCAAAATTTTCTGGGGAGAAAAACGTTGGCTTTTTTTTTTTTTTGCCAAGATGTTTCAGTTTGGGAACTATGGAAGGTATGACCACTTTAGTTTAATGAGGCTTCAGAGGCAATAGTTTTGAAATTCTTTTGCAATGTCTCTGGGGCCCCTGCTGTGAAAATGGCAGGACAATATGGAAACTGGGAAGTCCAAGTAATCATAACTGGGAAGAACAGAACCCAGCAGCTGGTAAAGGCTATTAGATATTACAGCAACACATTCATTTGGCAATGGAAGCAGAATGGGAAACAAGAGAAGTTCTTCATTTGCTGGCAGTCACTGAATAACAGGTTGTACATTTCCAGTCACTCTGAGAAGAATGAACCTTGCCAGTACCATTGCGAGGGCTCACCAGATGCTAAGTAGCCACCAGAGAAAAGTGAAATGTAACTGAATAGCCAAACACCATTTAGATACCTTTTAGACATTCAATTCCAACTGACAATGAAAAGAATGGATGAAATGTCAGAAACCACTGATGCCAGTCCCCGAAGCACTGATCTTTACTCCTAGCATAAAGTAGAAAAAGAAAAAGTACCTGCACTTCTTTTTAAACATGATTTTCATAAATATGCATTTGTCATTACTTTGTAACTAAAAAAAAAGGGAAATTCAGTTAATGACCTACCCTTTAAATTTGGATTTTTATGATCAAAAGAGCATCGATGAAGGCTCATTTAATTACAAGTGGTTTTTCTTTTGCCTGGTGTCTGGAGAAAAGTCAAGGCAGAGAGATGTTAATTGCAAGAGAGGAGATGGTTGAAGGTGAGAAATAAGTTTGCTTGTATTCCCAATAATCGAGGCCCCAAACTGTTTCTACCATTTTCAGATAAATAGTGCCAAGAAGCATACTTCATGTGAATATTTATATAGAAGAGGATTTGATTAAGAACAATGATCAACTATAACACAAATAATGATTGTAGGAAAGTAAAGCCTAGGCAAGTTTCTCAGTCACAGATAAGGATTGGAAAACTGCATTTTGCTTTTCTTCTATGAGAAAAATCATTATTCCTAATGAGTTTTTCTTTCCTTTTCAGTTATTCAGAGCTCAAGACATGTTCCTTTATTCTGTTCTCCCAAAGAAACAGCAGTTGCACTTCTATTCTTCTCCCTTAAAGTTCTTTTTTCATTTTGAACTGGCTTCATAATCTTGCCTTATCCTTCTATGATATGTCATATATCTTTTGCCCAGCCTGATTCAGTCTCTCCAGTTTCTGATCCTTCTTCACTGTGGGGAATTTATTCCAGGACCTGCTGGACTTCCTCACATCCCTCATTTCTTTCAAAGTTGTTTATATCTCTCCATTTGTATTGCCATACCACACCCTTCCACTTAAGTAATGCCCAGCCTTAAGTTCGCAGCAATCAAGCATCCCAGATTTCAGCCCTTAAAAGATCTCTTAGGCTAGAACTAAATAAAAATGGACAAGCCAAGACAGTTACAAGTCAGTTATCTTTTTAAGGACACTTTCATGGTGTGGTCTTTCTTCAGGTAACAAATGAAACTAGTATTTATTTGAAGGTAGTGGTGTGCTGGTAAATATTTAAGAACTGGTCCTCCAGTGGGTAGGTGAAGTGAGAGAATTATCAGTGCAGGACTAGGATGAAACACTTCATGCCCCTGAGAGTAGTAAATACCTCCTTTAAATTTTGCACCTAGTCCAGGCCCTAGTCCATGTGCATATATGTTTATAATAGACTTACCTGATATAAAGAATGTGTATCACACATTAATAAATGAAAATATACAACATTTTAAATGTAAATTCATATACCTGATGAATTCTTATACAATGCTTCACTGATTTTTAAGTAAAGACTTTATTTTGAAATAATTTTAGACTCACATTCTAGCCTTATTGTACTGACTAGAATTTCTAATTCAGTATTGATAAAAAAACGGTGATAGTAGATATTATCTCATACTCAGTTTCAAAAGGGAAATTTTGGTTGGCTTTTTTTTTGTTCATTTGTTTGCATTTTGCTTTTTTAAGGCCAAACCCACAGCTTATGGAAATTCCCAGGATAGGGGTCAAATCGGAGCCACAGCTGCCGCCCTACACCACAGTCACAGTGAAGCAGGATCCAAGCCTCGTCTGTGACCTACACCACAGCTCACAGCAATGCCAGATCCTTTGCAACCTACACGACAGCTCACGGCAACACCAGATCCTTAATCCTGAATGAGGCCATGGATCAAACCCGCATCCTCATTGATACTAGTCAGATTCGTTACCACTGAGCCACAATGGGAACTCCTGGTTGGCTTGTTTTTTGACAGCCTTCTATTTCTATTTGCTAAGAGGATTTTTTTTTCTTTAAATCATGAGTGGGCTTTGATTTGATTTTGTCAAATGCTTTTTTCTGCATCTGGTTTCATGATTATAGCTTTTCTTGTTTATACTCTTAGTTCTAATAATAGTCTGTTAATTTCTATTTTATTCTATAACATGTATTACATTGATCTTTTAAAATTTTTTATTGAAATATGGTTGATTAGGGAGATCCCGTCGTGGCTCAGTGGAAACGAATCCGACTAGGAACCATGAGGTTGTGAGTTTGATCCCTGGCATCCTTTAGTGGGTTAACGATCCGGCGTTGCCAGTGAGCTGTGGTGTAGGTTGCAGATGCGGCTTGGATCTGGCGTTGCTGTGGCTGTGGTGTCTGGCTGGCAGCAACAGCTCCAATTAGACCCCTAGCCTGGGAACCTCCATATGCTGCAGGTGTGGCCCTAAAAAGACATAATTAAATAAATAAATAAATAAACAAACAATTAAAAAAAAGAAATACGGTTGATTAAATGTATTAGCTTCAGGTGTACAGCTGTGATTCTGTCTTATATATATATATATATATATATGTATATATAAAATATATTCTTTTTTAGCTCCTTTTCCATTATAGGTTATTAGAATATATTCGGTATAGTTCCCTGTGCTATACAATAGATCCTTCTTGGTTATCTGTTTTATATATAGTAGTGTTTGTATGTTAATCCCAAACTCATAATTTATTCCTCTCCATCACCTTTCCCCTTTAAGTTGGTTTTCTATGTCTGTGAGTCTATTTCTGTTTCATAAATAAGTTAATTTGCGTCATTTTTTTAGACTCCACATGTAAGCAATATTGTATGTTATTTGTCTTTCTCCGTGTGACTTTACTTAGTTTGATAATCTCTAGGTCCATCCATGTGGCTGCACATGGCATTATTTTATTCTTTATTATGTCTAGTAATATTCCTTTGTGTATATATACCACATCTTCTTTATCCATTCATTTTACATTGTTTTTTTATATCTACTTTATCGAGGAACAATTCACATGTTATAAAATGCATTCATTTTAGTTTACATTTCAGTAAGTTCTGACAAATTTATACCCCCTTGTAACCAACACATAATCAAGATGTAAAACATTTATTTTACCCCCTTTCCCTGTCAATTTCCCCCAGGCTGAGCCCCATGCAATCACAGATCTACTTTCTGTCATTATAGATTTACCTTTTCTAGAGTTTCATATAATGGGATTATATGACATGTACTCTTTTTTTGTGTGGCATCTTTCACTTAGCATAATGTTTTTGAGATTCATCCTTTTTGTTGCCTGTATCAGCAGTTCATTATCTTTTTTATTCCTGGGGTCTAGTCCATTGTATAAGTGTAACAGTTTCTTTATTCATTCACCTGTTGATGAACATTTGCAGTTTTGAGCTATCATGAAGAAAAATGGAAAGGACTTAGAGAAATTACGATTTCCAAAGCAACAGGAATTCAACTTTCCTATGCTTACAGAATTGTCAATATATTAAAATAAGAATAATTATTCCAGAATGATTATCCCATGAGAGCAGGGATTTCAGTCTTTTCACTAATATATCTTAAATGCCTATAACATAATTGGTGCAGAGTAATTAAGTGAATTAATCAAATTACTTTGAAGAATTTTGAATTTTTTTCCTGTCTCAAAGTTAAATTAGTGTATTTTATCTTACATTTTTAAAAGAGAAAAATATAAAAGAAAGAGTGTTTAGAATTGAATATGTAATGAGAACCAGCCACTCAATCTTCAATTTATTTTATTCTTTTATGGGAGGGCCAGGGATAAGAATTTTTGATTTTAATATTCTTAGGGTAAAAGTGTTCATAATTGAAGAATTTTATGAATGTTACTTATTAATTGATTTTAATTTAATTTTATTTTTTTATTGTCAGTGCAATCTCTCTAGACTGGAGTCTGCAAGTATTTTTTTTTCTCACTCTGTAGTGTACTGAGTATTTTCATTCTATTTTTGTTTTGTTTTTTTAATGATTTTTATTTTTTTCAATTATAGCTGGTTTACAGTGTTCTGTCAATTTTCTACTGTACAGCAAGGTGACCCAGTCACACACACATGTATACATTCTTTTTTTCTCACATTATCATGCTCCATCATAAGTGACTAGATGTAATTCCCTGCAGGATCTCATTGTGTTTCCATATTTATTTATCTTCTTAGACACTCCATTTTTTTTCTTACTATTGCGCATATTGTCAAACTGGGAAAATACCATAAGTCTCAGCTTATAGAAAACATACTCAAAATTTCTAAAGGTATAAAGATAAAAGGAATAGAAGTAGAAAGAAGAGATGGGGTTTTTCAATTAAATTTTAAGTCATTGCCTGATTTCTTTGTATCTCCTAGGGTCTGGGTATACAAAGTTAGTTTTAAACTGATATATTCATGTGTGATATAATGATTTTCCTCAGGTGATACAAATTGATCACAAATGCAGTGTAACATATTTTCATTTCAAAATGTGTGTGTGTGTCCTTGAGAAAATGGCTAAATGAGGTTTCTTTTAGATTTACTTTAATTGAATGAATAAACTTTCATTGACTTTTTAAACTTTTAATTTTGGGATAATTGTAGGTTCATATGCAATTTTAAGAAACAAGAGAGATCCAGAGTACCCTTCCCAAGTTACCCCAGTAGTAACATCTTGACAAAGCATAGTACAGTATCTCAACCAGAATATTGACATTGATGCAGTTGAGACACAGAACATTTACATCAATACCAGGATCCTCCTGCCACTCTTTATAGCCATTTCTCCTTCCCTCTTACTCCCACCCCTCCTTAACCTTAGCAACCACTAGCCTCTTCACCATTTCTATAGCCTTGTCATTTCAAGAATGTTATATGAATGAGATCAAAAAGTATACGACCTTTGTGACCAGCTGTTTTTCAGTCAGCAGAATTCTCTAGGGTATTCAACTAATTGTTGCAAATACCAATAGTTTATTACTTTTTATTGCCGAGTAGAATTCTATAGTATGATTGTAGAGCAGTTTGTTTAACCATTTACCAATTCAAGAATAACTGGATTGTTTCAGTTTTTGGCTATCATAAATAAAACGGCTATAAACATTTGTATACAGGTTTTGTCATGAATATAATTCTTTATTTCTCTGGGATAAATGCCCAGAAATGCAATTGTTGGGTATTCTGGTATTTGCATATTTAATTTTAAAAGAAACTGACAAAAGATTTCCTGGGGTAGCTATGCCACTTTACATTTCCACCAGAAATATATGTATGAGACAATTTCTCTACATCCTCAATAACTCCAAAATCACTGTTTTTTATTTTAGTAGGTGTGTTGTAGTATCTCATATTATAGTCCCACAGGTGCCTGAGGCGCTATTAAATTTTTTTCAGTCTATTTTTTCTGTTGTTCTCATGGGTAGTTTCTATTGTTCTGACTTCTCATTCATTGATTCTTTCTTCTGTTCTCTTTAGAGCCCATCTGCTGTCAAGCCCTTTCACTGAACTTTTCATTTCAGTTGTTTTATTTTTCAGTTCTAAAATTTCCATTTGATTCTTCTTTATATCTTCTATTTCTTTTTCCTCTCAGCTTTACTGAAATATAATTGACTTGTAGCCATGTCTTCTCTTTCTTTACTGATATTTTACAAGGCCTTGTTGAAGCTTTCTATTTTTTTATTTGTTTTAAACGTTTATAATTATGCATTGAAGCTTTTTGATTTATCATGGCTATTATAAAATCTTTGTCAGATTATATCTATGTCATTTAGGTGTTGGCACCTATTGGTTACCTTTTTTGTTTGGTTTGAGATATCCCTGGTTCTTGGTATCATGACAGATTTTTTATTGAAATCTAGACTGTTGGGGTATCATGCTGTAAGAATCTGGATCTTAATTAAATCTTCTGCTTTAGTTGCATGACCTTGATACTACTCTGTCAGGGGAAGTTGAGGGGGTCACTTTGTTAATGCTGGCTGGGATTGGGGGAGTTCTGGGTTCCAAGTGATCTTCCCTGACAGTGCAGTAGGGGGTTTCATTACTATGTGTTAAGGTTAAACTCCTGACTCTCCACCAGACCTCCTCTGCAGGAATGGAGGTGTCTTGTTACTGTTGAGAGCTGGGGTATAAAAGTTCTGACTCCCTTTGGAATTCTCTGACATTACTCTGTTGTGATTTGGGGGAGCCTTGTTATAGCACCACAATGGTAGAAGTCTAGGCTCCCCACTTGGCTTTTTATGGTGTGGGTGGGGATAGAGCCACAGTTTATTCCATGGCATTTACCTGAAGGAAGCAGGTGTTATTTAAAAGATTTTTCTGTAGTTGAGCTACCCCTACCCTGTTCCTTAGGCTAGAGTGAATAACATTTTTTCTGGGGCTTTTTGGTCTACATTTCTGGGTTTCTAGCTTTTATGGATCATCAGGAATATACAAGGCAAAAAGAAAACCCCAGGGAGCCCACCAACACATGATTCCTAAGATCCTGAGGTCCTTAGCTCGTCTGCCTTTTCTCTCCACCTTTCAGAATGCCTTTATGTTTGTTTTGCCTGTATGTCTAGGGTTTCTACTTGTTCTTACTGAGAGGAATAGGGAAAAGATGTCTACACCATCTTTCTAGGATCACAAGTCTCTACAGAATTTTGATTCTGTGAAAAGCACTGGAGCCATGGGGACTTCAGAGATGAAATAAACATGGTTCATGTTCACAAACATTTTGCCATCTTGTTGGAAACTTATAAACACCTAAACACTGTTCATAGTAAATTGCAGTCAGTGCCATAACTGAAATCTGCAAGATGTAATATTAAAGGTAGTTATCTCACAAAATTGAAAGCCTTTGAATGAGATAGAGGAATTCCAGGCAGGACTGTCCCAAGATTATGGGAGGCCCTGAAGAAGGACCTTTGTGGAGCCTCTATTTATATAAACCATTCAATATAAAATATATTATAACATTCATTGGTATCTGTGATTTGTTAATAAAGACTTATAAAAATGAATAATGAATAGAGGTACTTTGATAGTTACATACTGTCCAATCAGTGCACATAAACATTTTTTATTGTGTCCACGTCTTTTATTTTCCTGTTCAGGTCCAGGAAGCATCTCATGTTCTTTATTATCAATCCTTCATTCCTGACCAGTTTAGTATGTTTCCACCTCAAGACAGAGTGAATTATAATTTGTTTCTGTTCATGATAAATGTTTCTGTTTGGAGTTTTGTTATACAAACTCAGAACATATGTTCCAGTTCTGCCTTCTCTTGAGCTATTTAGGTTATAATAACTATATGTCTAGAATGTGATCTATTTCAGTGCTGATCATACTGCTTCTGCCTTCCACTCACTGCCAGTGAGGAGGTTGGGTAAGGAATCTTTAGGTAGAGTAAGAAGAGCAATCTCATTTGCACAAGGAATGATGGTCTCAGCATGCCATCACCATATCGATTGGTGGCAAAAAGGACATGAATTGGAAAGCAGTGGTTTTGAAAGTCCTCAAAGGAGCTAGGAGAAGTTACCCCAAGGACTCACTGACCCATGGCTTGGAGCCTCTGAAGGGGCTGGGGTGACTGCCTTGGGTTCCACTGGCAAAAGGTGCACAGTGTAAAGAATGTGTGCTGCTACCCCTGCCACCCTTAGGTGCTGTGAAAAGCACTGAAGCTTGGGGACTTCAGAGAAGAAATAAATATGGTCCATGTTTACAAATATTTTGCCATCTTGTTGGAACCTTTTAAACAGGGTTTATAAGGTTCAGGGGGTAGCACCATGATTGGGACAGAAATAAGCAGTAATCAGAAACATGGATCCACATACATGGCTCAATCCAAAGAGTCAATAGTAAGCTATTTATAGACCAGAACTCTGAACTCATCCTGTGTCTACTGTCAGTGAGAGTTATGAAAACCTTGATGCCGGGATCATTCTGATGCCCATCCTCGCATGATTCTGCAAAGGAGAACCGTGCTGGACAGTAAGAGCAATTTGCTTATCAGACTTCCTCCTGGAACTGGCACCCAGCCATGTGAGCCTGGGATACCCACCACAGGCTCAAGTCCCAAAGTGCCTCAGGACATCTGCTTGACTCTCTATGTAGGGTAGAGGGACAGAGTCTTGGAAATGAGAAGGATGATGGGGTCCAAGTAGTGCCCGGTTCAGGATCAGGACACCTTTGCCAGGCAGCACTATTAGTCATTTCCAGGCACTAGAGGTTACTAAAGAGTGGGGATCTCCTGAGCTTCTCACCTGTGTCTAAGGGCAGAACTGATCCCAGGCTTCAGTCCTGATTGACTCCCGTCTGGTATGTGTCTTTAGACGAGTCTCTGAATATTGCTAGGTTTTCGTCTCATCATCCCCAAGATGAAGTGATCAACTCAACAATCAGTTATGCAGTCCAAAAGCTCTACAATCCTGTATGTTTACAGTAAAATAGATACAATAAAATCTAGGTAAAAGTCTAGTTGTGAAGATTTTTTTGGAGGAAGAAAAATAATAAATTAATTTTAAAAGTCCCAATCTTGTTGGCACTTAGTAGTCAAATTGAGTCTTGCTTCCAATTAGTTCTGGATTTCTGTTTGAGGACAAGGTATGTAATGAACACTTTGGGAGCTGGGTTCAAGAAATTTCTTCCTCCACAGATGAGGTTACACACAGGCAGAATTTGCTATCGTTCAGATTATACACCTACCTTTGTGCTGAATTTTAAGCACAGGGTCAAGGAGAAGAACCCCAACTTACTTGAAATTTGCCTACAGTAGAGAATAAAGCCCGAAGGCTTAAATTACAAAGCCCCTTGAGAGAGAATAAAATTTAAGTTTTCTGGTTTCCATAGACAACACCATCCCCACTGTGAGCTGGAAAATTTGTATGGTTTTAGTCTGCTGCCATGAATTCTCTAACTTCCTTTATTAGGATACCAAGTTCAGAAACAACTTTTTGATTAGGATTTGACTTCTTTAGGTTTGCCCTCAGGGAAGATCCTGTAGCAGTCTGTTTCTCCTTGTAATTTACAGATAGACTTTCTGATTCTATGCTTCTCTTTCAGAGAACTTGGTTAATATGTGGCACCCCCTGAGAGAGCAGATCACACTAGGAATGTTGACATATTCAGTTTACAAGCCTGCAGCACCATGCCTAAGTCATGGTCAGTTCATCAAGGTTATGTATGCCAGCAGTGCAGCCTCTGAGAACCAGCAAGCTAGACTTGTCCAGCAAGCAGACACCTTCTCTGCATGGACAGAGGGTCCAGCCATTTCATGGTGGTGCCAGTTCCTACACTGACCAGTTAGATTTTGACGCTACTAACCTTAGCTCCCAAAATATGCAACTTTCCAGAAGCATATTTCCAAGAAATAAGTGAAATAGTAGATATATACCTCAATGTTTCTAACCCTTACAACTCTGTGACTCCAGACACATGAGCACCAACACTAGAGAGGAGACATCACAGGACTTAGGCTGCTGAGAATCTGGTCTTCTTTTTTCTGAGGAGAAATCATTGCCTATAAACTTAGATCCATTGAATCTTGAGATCTGGCTCTGCCATTAACTGATGTACCATCTTGGGGAAATTAGTTACTCCTTGAATCTCATTTTCCCTCACTTATGACTTAAAGAGGTGGAGTAGATAGTCTTTAAGGTCTTTATCACTATTGGTTTTAATTAATCTCTGTTAAATCCATAAATAGGAGAGAGGAGAAAAGGAAGTGTACATGTTCCTGTTCCTAGGGGATTATTACTGGCATTGACACAGTTCTGAGTATGAAGCATCAGTTGTATGGTATCTTCAAAATGTGTTTTTCTATACTCCTCTACTCTGTGGAGCCTTACCTTGGATATATGGGTGGTTTCAAATGTTCTGTTAGTCCCTGGATTTTGGATACAAGGTTTTGAGTGTATGCGCACATGTTTTCTCTGGAGAGTGTCAGCAGTTTTTATCAAGGCTTCAAAAGCTATGTAACCCTTGAATATACAAAGCCTATTAACACGTATGATAGGAACTAGATGCCTGTATTGAATCCTGTTGGCTTGGCATTCCCATTAATTTCTAAATCTTTAGACACAAATGATACCAACTAGGAGTGAGCAATTATATGCCTAGTGAATCATCTTCCCATGTAGACATGGAAGAAAACCATTGTCATGATAGCTCTGTTATAATTGTTATCATTAATAACTATTAGGCTATTATCAAGCTAAGTTTTCATTTCATAAAAAGCCAATATAAAGAAAAGTCAGGTAGGAACAGTCATTTTTATGTAAGTTTTTATTTGTTTGAATAGTGAGAAGTGAAAAGAACTTAATGAAAGAAGGGTTTTTTGGGGAAGAAAAGTGTTACATTTCACAAAGTGATTTCTAAGCATATGAATTCAAATCAGCTGGGACTTGAAAAAAATATGAATCTAAAGAAAGGAATGATTACAAAATAATTAATGAGCCACTCTGCTGTTTACTTCCCATATATTGTTTCATATGATGAAAATCTCTATTGTTTCAAACACCAGCATAACAGAGAACAAAAAGGTTTTAAAATGTCAAAATTTGTTTCAAGAGACATGATGAACTATATCTACAACTAAGAAGTGAAAACTGATTATAAAGGTAATTCTCTAAATCAATTAAGATCACAAGTTGCCAAGTCTGTGCATTTCAAGAAGTATGGTTCTTAAGAGTAAATTAATGGTGCATTAAAAACAGAGCAGTTACCTTCTTTCTAGCCCAGTATCATACTGAGAATAAGCATAAAGTAAGCATAAAATTGCTAAGCGTTCAAATTATTGAATTTTCTATAGTATGATTTTCATCTAAAGGCAGAGAATTCCTCTGCAATAATTTTAGCCAAGCCAACATATCCTTAACACCAAATTTCATTTCTAATATCTACGATGCTAATTGACAAAACCTTATATTGTTGATTGAAGATTTGAAAAATAGATTAGATATTTTCAGTAGTTGCCTCTGGTGTGTGATCTTTCATGAAATGTTAACTGATCACTCCTGGAAAGCATATTCCTAATTAGGGTAACTGAACACCACTATTATGTATATTAAAATCATCTGATAGGCATACAAGTCATACTATGCTGAAGCATTTTTAAGGCAAATTTAATTTTAAACAATATAAACTTCTACCTCTAAATATTTCTTCTGCCGCTCTTAAAAATAAGATTGTCATCTTATGTGGCCAAAATAATAGCACTATATTTAATAATATGAGTTCATAATAACATCTGATACCCATTCCATATTCATATTTTTTCCCAACTGTTCTTCCAAAAGTTTTTTGAAGAATCTTAAGGACTCACTGGTTTTAAAATAGATTCCTAATATTTTACCCTTCCCAATGTAACACCCAAATTTTTACAGCTTTGTTCAATGGGAGCTTATTTCTGAGACCTTTTGACATCAACTTTTGACACTAATTTTTGGAAAAGCTATGCCAGACTCACTTTGTCCCATCTTTTCAGACTCACCTTGTACTATCTTTTCTTCAGATAAGGTATCAGTCATTTCTCCAGGGAGCCCTCATTCCTTTAATGGAAAGTAGATTAGAGACCAAAAATAAAGTGCTCTGGGTACATAGCATGTTTGAGCTCCAGGGATAGCATTCCTCCTAGACTATTTCAGTGGTTACAGCTCATCTTAGTCCAGGCTGCTATAACAAACATCCGTAGATGGGGTGGTTTAAACGACAAATATTTATTTTTCACAGTTCTAGAGACTGGGAAGTCCAAGATCAAGGTGCCAGAGATGGCATATCTGGTGAGAATCCATTTGATGGCTCCTGTCTTTCTGTGTCCTCACATGGCTGAGAGAGAGAGTGAGCATCTTTCTATGTCCCTTCTTATAAGGGCACTAATCCCATTCATGAGGGCTTCATCCTCATGACCTAATTGCTTCCCAAATGCCCAGCCTCCAAATATCATCACACTGGAGATTTAGGCTTCAAAATATGAATTTTGGGAGGATACAGACATTCAGTCCACAGCACAGCTAATAAAGAGATGTATTTTCTTAAAAGCTTGAGTTTATATAAACACATCTAATTAAGTGCAAGTATTTTAGTATTTCAACTTAATTTC
Source organism: Catagonus wagneri (assembly GCA_004024745.2). Taxonomy (NCBI): domain Eukaryota; kingdom Metazoa; phylum Chordata; class Mammalia; order Artiodactyla; family Tayassuidae; genus Catagonus; species Catagonus wagneri. The sequence goes on along the minus strand of PVHT020000079.1, from coordinate 138,479 downwards.
TTTGTACCTATCACTACATTTCCTTTTCTGTTATGCCTAAAGGCTTGCATCTGATGACATTGATATAATTATTCATTACATAAATAATGATTATTAATGTAATTATTTTATCCAATACAAAAATTTTAAAATAACAGTATTAATATTTCTACTATCACTTGAAATATTCAGTGCAGTTCAAACATTTCTTCTTATTATTATTATTAGAATGTATTGTTCTACTAACTTTGGGCAAAATACTACATTCTAGAGCTACTTGAAATAATTGGTTACTAAGTGAGGTGATGTAACTACAGTGTTTTAAGTTTAGAGTTTAATATTACCTTCTAAGTACATGGAAGAGCATAGTTTTTACCGGCTATGAACCTTTCCTTGGTAAAGATATTCAATTAGAAATATTTTGGTTAGGGGTCAGTGTTGCTAGTCTATTTTGAGACAGATAAATATAGTCTCCACAGCTTTTTATAAGAATTTATTTTTTCACCATAATCTGGCTCACCAAAAACTACTCAATGTTTAGCTGTAAGTGAATAGTTCATAAATACAAATTTTGCCAGGCAAATTGATTCTGCCTTTTCCTCTCCAGTATCAGTTATATTAAATGATTATCATATCTGATGATAATTGCATATTTTCATTAGTCAATTCAATTTTTAAATTAACCTTTTGAGAATACTATAAATTCACATGTAGTTATGAAAAATAACACAGAAAGATCCCATGTAAACCACAGATCCCATGTAAACCCCAGTGATAACATCGTGTAAAACTATAGTGCAATATCACAACCATGATATTAATATTCAAATAGCTGAGATTTCTGTCAGCACAAGGATCACCCCAATGCTATTTTATAGCCCCACTCTCTTCCCTCCCATCCCACCACCCTCTTAACATAACAACTGCTAACCTGTTCTCCATTTCTACAATTTTGTCATTTCATGAATGTTATATAAATGGAATTGCATAGCTTGTAACCTTTTGGGACTGGCTTTTTCATTCAATAAAATTCTCTAGATATTCATTTAGGTATTGTGTTTATCAACTGTTTGACTCTTTATTACTCAGGAGTATTCCATTGTATGGAATACCACAGGATTTTTTTTAACCACAATTTGTTTATCAGTTCACCTGTTGAAAGATAACTGGGTTGTTCTCAGTTTGAGGCCATTACAAATAGAGCTGCTATAAAGCAATTATGTACAGGCTTTTTTATGAACATAAATATACATTTCTTTAGAATAAATTCACAGGACTGCAATAGCTAGGTCATAAGGTAGTAGCATATTTAGCTTTTAAGAAACTACCAAACTGTTTTCTAGAGTGGCTGTACCGTTTACATTCCCACTAGCAATAAATCAGTGATCTAGTTTCTAAGTATCTTTACCAGCATTTGATGTTATCTTTTAAAAAAAGATTAGCAATTCTGACAGATGTGTAGTGATTCTGGTGGTGGTTTGAATTAGCATTTTCTTGATGACTAATGATGCTGAATATCTCTTTTTTATTTGCCATATATTTAGCCTCTTCAGTGAAATATCTCTTTCATATCTTTCCTATTGTCTCATTGCACTGTGTTTTTTTACAATTGAATTCTGAAAGTTCTTTATGTATTCTGGATACTAGTCCTTTGTCAGATATGTGCTTGCCAGTGTTTTCTAACCTGTCTTTTCACCCTCTTAATTGTTTCAAAAGTGGAGCAAAAGTCTTTTAATTGTTGTTAAGTCCAATTCATCCATTTTTCCGTTTATGAATCATGCTTTTAGTATCTAAGAACTCTTTGCCTACCCCTAGATCTTGAGGATTTTCTCCTACATTTTAAAATAAAAGTCATATGATTTTATATCTATATTTTAGTCCATGATCCATTTGAGTTAATTTTTGTGTAAGATACGAGATTTAAGTTCAGCTTCTTTTTCCCACCTTGCCTGTGAATGTCCAGTTGTTCCATCACGTTTGTTAAAAAGGCTATCTTTTCTCCACTGAATTGCTTTTGTACTTTGCCAAAAATCAGTTGGAAGTATTGGTGTGGGTCTATTTCTGAGTTCTCTTATTCTGCTGCATTATCTGCCTTCTGGTGTTCTTGAACATTTTTAGAATTCTACTTTGTTCCTTATATAGTGTTTTCAATTAGCTTTTTTAGTATATGCTGTAATTATTATGTCATATGTATGTAACTTATCACAGTCTGTGTCATCATTTTAACCAGTTAAACTGTAGACTCATTATCACCATTTATATCACTTTATCCTCTCATATTTATGATATAATTGTCAAAATATTTTCTCTACATACATGGCAAGCTATATCTTTAGTTTCAACTGTCAAACATAATTTAGAAACCTCAAGAGGAAAAGGAAAGTCTATTATATTTATCCTTATTTTTGCTTATCATATTTGTTCTTCCTATTGTTCCAGGTTTCCTTCTTTTACTATATTCTTTCTGTTTAGAGAACATCTTCTAGTCATTAAAATATCAGAGTAGGTCTGCTTATGAAAATCCTTAGTTCTCCATTTGAGAATATCTTGTTTTCCCCTTCATTCCTGAAAGATATTCTCACTGATGTAGGTTTAAGGATTAGTATACAACTAGTTCTTTTCTTTCAGCATGTGAAAAGCATTGTGCTACTTCATTCATTGTGGTTTCTAGGCAATAAGCTGTATTTGAATTGTTTTCCCAACCTAAGTAAGATGTCATTTCTCTCTCACTACTTTCAAGGTTTTTCCTTGTGTCCGGTTTTCAGAAGTTTGGGTATACTGTGTTTTGGCATAGATTTCATTGAGTTTATCATATTTAGACTTGATCAGTCTCTCGAATCCATAGGTTTACCTCTCTACCAAATTTGAGAAGCTTAGAGCCATTATTTCTCCAAGTACTTTTTCAGAGTCTCTTTTTCTCCTCTCCTTTCTGGAATTCTGAAGGCATGAATATTAGATATTTTATAACAATCCCTCAAGTCCCTGAAACTCTGTTTATATCTATTTCAGCCTATTTTTCTCTCTGTTATTCAGACTGGGTAATATCTATTTATCTAATTTTCAGTTTATGGATTCCTTCCTCTTTCCCCTACATTTTGTTGTTGAACTCATCCATTGGCTTTTTATTACAGTTACCATAATTTTTGCTTTTAAAGTTTCCATTTGTTTTCTCTGTCTTTTATTTCTTTGCTGAAGTTTTCTATTTTTTCATTTGTTTTAAGTGTGTCCACAATTGCTTGTTTAAGTATTTTTATCATTGCTGTTTTAAAGTATTTATCAAATAATTCTAACATCTCTGACATCTCATGAAGAATTGACCTTACCCAGAGAGAGGGCTGAGCTTTCCCTCAGCTCGTGGGAAGTGTATTCTAGGCCCTTGGAACACCATTGTCTGATGGATGTGTCTTTCCCTGGGGGCTTTGACCACCTGAGAGTCTAACAATGTGATTTATGATGGGGGTTTTGGGCTGCATGGTATCAGTTCCACTGCTGAAAGGGCAAAAGATTAAAAGTCAGCCATATGTGTGATTAAGCAATAAAAATTCTGTAAACTGGAGACTCAGATGAGCTTCTGTGGTTGGCAATACTCTGCGCATGTTGTCACATATTGATATCAGGAGATACGGATATAGGGAGAGGATAATGGAAGTTCTGCATTTGACACTTTTCCTGGACTCTGCCCTATGTTCTTCTTCTTTTGACTAATTTTTCTCTCTCTTCTCTTTCTATAATAAACCATAGCCATGAGTATAAGAACTTTCGATGAGTTATGTGAGTCTTTCTAGTGAATTATCGAAAGCAAGGGAAGTTTTGGTAAACCTCTGGTCTTGCAGTTGGTATCATAAGTGAAGATTATCTTGTGTGCATCCTGTTCCCTCTAACTTGGCAGTTGGTAAAAATCTTGCAGCGTCTATCAGTCACTTTTCTTTTCCACTAAATATGTGATGTTCCTGGGGTTTTTTGTATGATGATTCTTTTTTGACTGTGACCTGGACATTTTGGGTTTTATGTTATGAGATGCTGGATCTTCTTTAAGTCTCTGTTTTAGATGGCTTCCTGTAACCCAGCTTTGGGGAGAGGAGTAAGATGCACTGCTTTTCTCGTTACTATCAGGTAGAGATAGAAGTCCAGGTTCTCATTGTACCTTTTATTGACACTCAGGGTGGGGAGGAAGCTCCTGATAATGCTAGAGGGTTTGGGAATTCCAGCTCCCCTATGGCCTCCATTGACCCCACCATGGGGGTGAGATGGATTTGTTACTTGATTCTCCAATAACTTTCTTCTCCCAGCAGAATGGGTAATGGGTAAAGAGGTTCCCTATGTGATACTCACCATGACTGCAATGGTCAAGGTCCTTGTTACCACCTGACTCTGTACTCCAGCTATCTGATACCTCTCCAGCAGGTTGCTGGGGTAGCCTTGCGAGGAAAGAAGTCAGGGTTCCTCAGTGGGCTTTTGCTGGCATAAATGAGAGTTAGACCATAGTTTTTCTTGTGTTGTTTTGCTGAAGTGGAACTGTTATTGCCTTAAGGTTTCTATCTTGCTAGGTTGCTTCCTTTTTTTTTCTCTAGTCCTTTGGCTAGAGAGAGCAAGCTCTAATGGGTTTTTCCGTGTGTGTCCTTTGGCATTTATGGTTTTCTGCTTTTTTCTGTACCACATCTATGATACTGGGGACCAAAGAAAACCCTGGGAACCAGGACATTCAACACCATGTTGTTCCTCAGGTCCTGACAATCTATCTTCTGCCATTGAGTGTCTTTATTTTTGTTTTACGTGTAATATTCAGGATTTTTGGTTGTGCTTAGTGGGGAGAATAGGAAAAAGTATGTCTGTCTTCTTGGAAGCACAAGTTCTACCCAATACAGTTTTTAACACTGATATTTCACCTGCTTATGTAATTTCTTATCTTGCTCACTTGTCTGAGTTATACCTCTTTTTTTCTTATCATGCACAGGATTCTCCTATCAGCTTAAGGTATCATGGTAGCATTCTCCCAGTTTCTGTTATCTTTTTTTTCATTTTTTAATTTATTTTATAGCATTTTTATTATTCAGTTACATTTACAGTTGTACAGTGATTATCACAACGAAATTTTATAGCATTTGCCTCCCAAACCCCCAGCACATTCCCCCCATCCCCCAACCTGTCTCATTTGGATACCATAAGTTTTTCAAAGTCTGTGAGTCAGTATCTGTTCTGCAAAGAAGTTCATTGTGTCCTTTTTTCGAATTCCACATGTAAGCGATAGCATTTGATGTTGATGTCTCACCATCTGACTGACTTCACTTAGCATGATAATGTCTAGGTCCATCCATGTTGCTGCAAATGCCGTTATTTATTTCCTTTTAATGGCTGAGTAATATTCCATTGTGTATATGTACCACATCTTCTTTATCCGATCCTCAGTCGATGGACTTTTAGGTTGTTTCCATGTCTTGGCTATTGTATATAGTGCTGCAATGAACATTGGAGTACATGTATCTTTTCAAGTCATCCTTTTCTCTAGATGCCCAAGAGTGGGATTGCTGGATCAAACGGTAATTCTATTTTTAGTTTTCTGAGGGATCTTCATACTGTTTTCCACAGTGGTTGCACCAATTTACATTCTCACCAACAGGAATGTATTATCTTGACCCAGTTTCACTTATGAGGTCTTTCATAGTCTTTCAAAGGTATCTAAGAGAAAACTATTATCTTGGAATTGCATGTGTTTTGCAAAGAACTCTTGAGGATTTATTTGAAGTCTTTTTTTAGGTCATGGATCAAAATGGAAACCTCACTTCAGATATATAACCAATATCCTGATTTTAATTTTAGGTATATAGCAAGAAAACAGCAAAGTCTCAGGATCCTTGGGTTAAATACATTAACCCAATGTTATAAAAATCAAGATATCTAAAAAGCACTTAAGAATGTTAGGAAATATGGCCTAAACTTAGATAACATTCCATTAAATTAGTAAACCATTACTTTAAAATGTGTAAGGTATTTTACATTAAACTTTACCTTAAAAGTTCTAGTAGAAACAGTTGTATAGACACATATTTTTAGATTACTATCTGGCTTTCTCTAAAACCAATTCATAAAAAACTCTATTTCTAAATAACTTTTAATATACTGTAATTGTAATACTAATTTAGTTGTAATCTCCTACTTAGATCAAATGTAACTAAAATGTATGATTTAGTTTTAATCCAGAAATTAAACTTTTTGTGAAATTTAGATGTATCAGGACCTTAAATTCTCAGTGTTGCATTCTATAGTAACTGTAATTATTATCACAAAGAAAAACACTAAATTATTCCTCTTTAGAATTAATGTTAAATATATATGCCCTCTCATTATATACTATTTTCAATGAATATTTAATTTTAATTTTTAAAAGATATTTTATGTACAAATCTCCAAACTTAGAATATTTAGGAAAAGATATTTACATTAAGTTTTACTGAAAAAGAGGGAATGGTCACTTCTAATCTCATCTTTTTGGTTTACTTATAATAAGGGCTTTTCTATTTGTGGATGTTAAAGTGACAGGGTTTGTTTATTTGTTTGTTGTATTGCTGTTGATCTTGAGACTATTATGAAAAAGAGAATAATTTATTTAAAACACACTTGCAGATAAGACACTTTTAGCATGCCAACATGCTCATAGATTACCAAGTCTTTTGGCCCAAATATAAACACAAACAGGTAAACAACTGTCCTTACTAATAAGACCTTTAACTTTTTATTTTTTTAAACTTTTAACTTTTTAATCAAAATTTTATTTCTTCATATTTTACTTTCTTGATAAGTTAGTTTTCATAATGTCAATCAATTGCTTTGCTATCTTTCCACATAAACTCAATTTTGAAAGCCCAAAATATTTGAACATCATTTAAAAATCTACAAACATATATGTGTATATGATTTATGGCACTTTAGGTAAACAAAGATCTTTATAAGTTGTCTTACATGTTAACCAGAATTTTTTGACAGATAGATATATTTTTCATTTTCTATTTGCTGCTTTTTTCTAGATTAGGGTTCTTTAGTTCAAATGAAGCCACACATTTTTAGCCTATGGACTAGCTATCTCCTAGATTTAAGCCAGACAGTTACCTATTCTAATTAATTTCTAGTCACTCAAAGGCACACTCTGTAGTAGAAAAGTTAATGTTACTTATGAAAAGGCCATAGAGAAGATCATCTTTACTTTTAGGATTGTTTATTTTAATTTACTGATCTATGAATTAAATCTATTTTGTTATTACATTTTTAAGTTCAACTTACAAGTATTTTTATTCTATTTGTAAGTGCAGTGTTTAAAAAAAACTGAGAGTTCCCACTGTGACTCAGCAGGTTACTTACCCAGCTTGTATCCGTGAGGATGTGGGTTCTATTCCTGGCCTTGCGCAGTGGGTAAAAGATCCCATTTTGCCATGAGCTGTGGTGTAAGTTGCAGACACCACTCAGATCCTGCATTGCTGTGGCTGTGGTGCTGGCCGGCAGCTGTAGGTCCAATTCAACCCCTAGCCTGGGAACTTCCATGTGTTGCAGGTGCAGGCCTAAAAAAAAGAAGAAGAAAAGAAAAGAAAGAAAAAGAAAAAAGAAAAACCTTCTTTAAGGAGTTTTTAACGAATACTTGCTCTTTTTGACAAATGCACTCACTCTAACGTATACAAACAAATCGTACCCATTTACACATTTAAAATGTATTTGATTTCCTTCTCAAGTCCTTTCGTGGTCTGACCCTCCCTCCTTATCAGGTAACCAAGTCAAACACCTCCTTCCCTTCTCTGGACAATTTTTTTTTTATTTTGACAAATTTTAACTTCTGTGTAAATTACGTCTGAGTTCTAACATCTTCATTTGGTAGCTTCACTTCTGTGTCAAAGAAATCCCTGTGACTTCTGATGTTTGAACTGTCAACCATGTGCTCTCACTTGTCTCAGTCTTCCTGCAAGTAGGTCACTTAGCTGGGGGTTATAAGGAGACAACTACCCTTCATTTGTCAATCACTTGGTTTTACAAATATTTTCCAAATATTACCAGCCATGGAAACAATATCTTTCTCTATTTTACTTCCTAAATATGTATGCTGAGTCAAATATGAAGTAGGAAAGATAATAACCCCCCCCCTCAATTCAGGCCATCTTGCTGCTCCTGATGTTCTAATTTTTCACCAATGGAGCATCATGGTCTGTTTTGAAATAGCCCCCAGGATTACGCCACAGCAACGCCAGATCTGAGCTGCATCTGAGACCTACACTACAGCTCACTGCAACGCTGAATCTTAACCCACTGAGCTAGGCCAGGGATCGAACCTGCGTGCTCATAGATACTAGTCAGATTCGCTTCCGCTGAGCCACAATGGGAACTCCCCTTCTGTTACTTTTAATACAGCAAATGCATTTAGATGAACACAGTGAGAAGTCCATACCGTTTTCTCATCTTTAGGTCTTGCCTCCTAGAAAAGGTGTTTGTTTCCTTGCTTTTACTTAAAAATCCAGGTAAATCCCAGCTTGATATCTGAGCCAGATTTTATAACTGATCTCAACCAATTTGGTTGTTCATAATTACTTGGGTTTGGGGCGGGGGCCGGGGATCTCACAAACTGGTGAGGGTTATGGGGCTTCTCCTTACAACTGCCCCAAGTGGCAATGAAGTCAGAATGCAAACAAGTTTTACCACATACATAAGCATTTCTTATCATCAAGACACAAAACCAGTCATCCAAACCAAGGTGAGCACCTTTCCTTTTAGTAGATCAAGCACCCCTTGTGTGAAAGGTTGTCTCAAGGCTTGGATTCTGCTCACTCTCTGGACTGCATCATCTGTACTGGGGATGGATATAGCATCTGTTGGAATCAAGCCTCGACTGCCATTCTGGAAAGTAAAAGGTTGCTGGGCTTATTAGATTCTTAACATCTGTTTATGAAAATAAATAAATAAACGAACAATGCCGCTAAAATAATTCTAGCCAATTCATACATTTTACTAATGGCTGATTTTACTTGGCTAACATCTATTAGGTAAACAAAACAAAACAAAAAACCACCTCTATTACTCCTCAAAAATCAAGATATCGAGTGCTGGAAGCTTTTAAATTCTACATACTGCTCCCTAAAGTGTTTTCCCAGTTAAGTAGCCATTATCAGAATGTGGATTAAAACCACTCCCTCCCCCACACACACAGAGCACTGACTATATGTTGAAATATTTTAATGTAAATATCAAGATTGAAGTAAAGAAAAGAAAAGGAGAAATACTAGTGAGGGCTCGGAGAGGTAAATCAAAGATTTTTCAAGCATTGGAGAGTAGGCTTTGAAAGGAGGAGTGAGGCCGTGGGGGGACTTTTGCTTCAAGAGCTATCATGCTGGAGGAGCAGAGCTGGGGAGAGAGTCATGCTTGATTCCATGGATGTGAAGAGTCAGACCCAAGAGTCTAGGTTTGACCTAGAAGGTCATCTGCTCTCCTGAGAACCTAGGTCGGTGGGTCATTCATCCATTCAACCAACAGGTAATTCCCAATGACTGGAACAATATTGGACCCAGAGAATTCAGAAAATAAGCAAGCTCTTTCTGGAGGAGGGAAAAGAAAAAAATTAACAGTAGTTGAGCCCTTGCTATGTGCTTGTCTGTGCAGTCACTATGTGCTGAATATAGTATTTCATTGAACCATTATAAAAATTCCAGAAGGTGTAATTTATTATTATTGCCCTTTATAATGATCTGAAATTGAAGTTCAGATCTAAGTCGAAGTGACATTTACTTTTACTTTTTTACATTTACTCAGTAGTGATAGGCATTTGAATTCAAGTCTGAATCCAAGTATTTGATGATGCATTTGTAAATGTGAAATGTTTATAATAAGCATGAAACAACACAAGGTCAATTAATTTGTGCAGATATTTAAGATAATATTCCACTAGCAAGAATGACATCATTCAGTCTTCTAGTGTTTGACTTTTAAGAACCAGCAGCTAAAGTGCTATAGAAAATCTGAAGAGGTAAGAAGATCCTCAGTGTTATTCTCTGATGGGGAATGAAGAAATGTAATTTTATCAAGTGATTTTATCTAATAATAATCATCACATATGTCTTTCTAACTTTAAAATTTAAAGGTCATTTTTGTATGCATTCTATCTTTTAATCCTCACAAAAATCCCGATTGATGTATATGTGTTTATATGTGTGTATATACATGTGAATATGTATGTATATATGTATATATACATGCATGTATATGTGTGCACATATGTAAATATATATGCATGTCTATATGTGTATATGTGTAAACACACAGTTATGTGTATATGTATGCGTGTGTGTGTGTGTGTGTGTGTGTATAATTTTATAGATGTGGAAACTGGCTTATAAAGAAATTGAGTTATTCAGCTATCAGTCTTATCTGTCCATAGAGTTTGACAGGGAAATTCTCCTGATTTTAAGGCCAATAATTTTTTATACTTGACCATAGCTGTACCGTTACATGCATTAAGACACTTCCAAAGTTATATTTAGCTCTCTATCTTAACCAGATAATCTAGGTCATATTGAAACTATCTTAAATCAGGTGATCATCTGAACTTTCAATAGCTGCAGGGAAAAAAGTCCGATAAGGTTCCACTGAGTGCTTTAATGGCTATAAGTACCCCCTGAAATATTTTACTCAATTACTATTTAATGTTTTTGCTCAGATAAGTTAAAAATTACCTCACTTTTGTTAATTGAGATCTTAAGTCACATAAGTTACCATTTTAAAATATCCATAATACCAAAAATCCCATTCCTTTATCGCTGGAATTTGTATTGTATAGTATTTCTTAGTATTTCTATCTTCTCATCTGAATATTTACATGCCAAAAACTGGATTTTTCCTGGTCTTCTTCCAGTTGAACTTGAGAATTACCTTCACCACATTTTTGCTAAACATATTTTAAAAATTTGATAATATCAAAATTAATCATTTTTAGCTCTTTAAAAAGTGATAGCTGGAAACACTTTTCATAAAGCAACCTTATGCAACCTTTCATCTAGATTCAGTATCTGACAGACAGAGCTCATTAGCTGAATGCTAAAAATAAAAACCAAAGATAGTAATAACTGAAGTGTTTCTGACTTAAGTTCAATGTTATTTTTTTCTCTTCCTTTCCATGGGAAAGCTACTTTGAAAATTCATCTGTAATACAAAGCATTTATGAAAATATTTTGTGCACAATATACCATAAGCATTCAATAAATATTTGTTTGCCATTGTTTTCAAAAAATTTTAAATAACTGATCCACCTCCTCTTTTACATCTTTATATTTGTGTTTTTGCTCTTCATTGTGGTTATCATTGTTTTCAGAAAAATGTTTTAATTTTAAAAAATTCTGTGTATTGGCTTATTTAAGTGATTTACTTTACAATTATGGTTTTCTTTTTCCTACAGATTCTTGCTTTATTTCTGTTTAGAGAAGATCTTTCAATATTTGTTTTTGTTGTTGTTGTTATCTCTTTAGGACCTCGCCCGCAGATATGGAAGTTCCCTGGATAGGGGTCGAATAGGAGCTGCAGCTGCCGGCCTACACCATAGCCACAGCAGGGCAGGATCTGAGCTATGTCTGCATCTCCGGATCCTTAATCCACTGAGCGAGGCCAAGGATCAAACCCGCATCCTCGTGGATACTAATTGGGTTTGTTACCACCGAGCCATGACGGGAACACCTCAATTTTTATTTTAGGGTAGGTTTAGTGTTGCTCTGTTCTTTTAGTTTTTACTTATCTAAAGAATTGTGTATCTCTCCTTCTCCTTCTATTCTAAATGATAATCTTGCTGGGTTGCATATTTTTCCCTCTTAGGATTTTAAATGTATCTTACCACTGCCTTTTGGCCTGCAACATTTCTGTAGAGAAATAAGCTGAAAGCTTATGGGGGTTCCCTCGTAATTAACTCTTTGATTTTTCTCTCGTTGCCTTTAGAATCCTCTTTAACTTTTCCCATTTACTGTAATATGTCTTTTGCTGCAAGTCTGTTAGGGTTCATCTTGCTTGGGATGCTCTGTGCTTCTTGTACCTGGATTTCTATTTCCTTCCTTAGTTTTGGGAATTTTTCAGCCATAATTTATTCAAACACATTTTCAATCCCCTTTCTCTTTCTCCTCCTTCTGGAAACCCTATTAAGTGCAGATTTGCACACTTTATATTGTCCCAAAAGTCTCTTATATTGCTTTCATTTTTTTTTTTTAATTTGGCTTTCTGTCGGCTTTCAATCGCTCTGATTGGGCGATTTCTATGTTCTTCTGCATTATTCATCCTGCTATTCACTGCCTTTAGCTTACATTTCATTTCAGCAAATGAGTTTTATCATTTTTATTGACTTCTCCTTATAGTTTCTAGTTCCTTTTTTTTTTACAGTACTCTGCATTTCTATTGATAGCCCTTCTTAATTCCTTCAGTATTTCCATTACCTCAAAAACTTTGTTTTCGTCCTACTGGTAATGACTACTAGAGTAGTAATGATTATTGGACTGATAATTTAAAATTTGGACTTTTTCTTCTTTTTCTTTTATTTTGGGAGGTTGGGCACAGGTATGGCATATGAAAGTTCCCAGGATAGGGGTCAGTCAGAGCTGCAGCTTCTTGCCTAGGCCACAGCCACAGCAACTCCAGATCTGAGCCTCATCTGAGACCTACACCACAGCTCACAGCAATGTTGGATCCTTAACCCACTGAGGGAGGCCAGGAATTGAACCCACATCCTCATGGAGACTATGTCTCGTTATTAACCTGCTGAGCCATAATGGGAACTCCAAAATTTGGGCTTTAGAGACAGAGAGAACTGGATTCCAATCCTGAATTCCTATGGGACCTTGAGCAAGTAATTAGAACTCTAAGTCCTGGTTTCTTCATCTGTAAAATAGACATAAAATAACTCAATTTGAGGTTTGCTGTAAGAATTCATTTACCTGAGGTATGCAGGGCACTTAAATAGAATCTAGTACATAGAACTGAAAAAATATAAGGTGGATTTATTTTCATCATGGATTAAATCTGTCGAGTTACAGAAAAGCACACAACATGAGAACTGTGAGTTTAAAATTTATTCCAGGTCCTACGGATGTCTATAGCTTGGGAAACAGTCTCTTAGTAGCTCTGAGAAACTGATCTGACAAGGCTGGGGAGAAGCCAGTTTATATATAATTTTTGGCTAAGGAACAAATGCGATCAAGCATACATCTTGGTAAAAGATGACTGCAAATCACAAAGAACAGATATCTCAAGTTAATGATTTTAGTGTTTTCCTGTCTATGGGGAGGTGCAAGAATTTGGAGCCATTGAAATTCTTCCTGAGATATGCATCTTAACTATCTTGGGGTCCATTTATCCAAAGCAGAGTACCTCAACCTGTTTTTTCCATCCTGAATTCCCTTAAGGGTTCATTGTCAGTGGGCAGGTGCAGTGGGTTGTGACTTAACCCCGGTGGAACTGGACGATGAGTGACCCTTTTTGTTCTTTTCTTGTTCACAAGTCTTTAATTCTCTTTTAATTTTATTACCTTATAACCTATGTCCACTTGAAACACTTGTTCCTTTAAACTGCTTTACTTATTTATACAGAGAAAAATGCATATTTGATAATATCCCAAAGGAAGACGCAACTTGATCCCAGGTCACGAACACCCAGGCCAAAGCACCAGTTAGTCTGTCTGGAGGATAAAATGCCTAGCTCTGATCCTTTAAAGACTTTTATCAGTATCACTCAATGAATGTCTAGTAGATTGGGTTATGAGTCTAAATTTCAACTTATAGCATATTTTGAGTTTAAGACTACTTGTTTCTTTTTGAAGATTGGGAGTTTAATCAGAATATCTAAAGCCTAGGGAAGTATCATTTAAACAGGCTCTACTACATAGAAACTGCCTTAGGTTCTTAAGGTATCTCTCTTTGAAAACAAATGCACTGTCTGCGGTCTAAGCATTGGAAATCAATAAGTATCACTGTCCTGATATCTGGGAGCAAGGTGTCCATCAGTGACTTGGTAGTAGATGAAAAGAAAACTGGTTATTTCAGTTTGGTGTTGAATGACTGATAATCTAAGGAGTACTTTAGATGTCCTTTTCTACCATACACTTCTCCTGCACAAGCTTCTTTAGGGACTAAACATCCCATTTACTTACTCCAAATACCTTTATTCAAAGACCTTTTGGAGATATCAGTATTTTACCTGGTCTTGGGCATTATCTTGCCTCAAAGATGAAACCCATGAAATGGTTTTATATTTTAACAGAATCAGCCAAACCGTGATTATCTATTGAAGCAGAGTTCTAAGACATTCAGACAGAAGATAAGGAGAAGAAGAAAGTAGGTGGACTGGGAGCTTTGGTCGGGTGAGATGCAAGACTGTCAGTGTTTACATCCCTGAAGAGTAGAGGGGGGTTAGTAAACAGACTTTGGCTGTGACTCCTGGCCTGCCAGTCTAGCCATGGTCATTACAGAGTAATGAGCAAAGTCAGACCATGTCCAGGGCTGGCTTTCTCCAAAGTAGCAGGATTAGGACTATGAGTGGTGCTAAAAGCATTGTACTCAGGGCATATTGGGCATAACTGATTTGCTTAGTGTTTTTCCATAAAGGTCTTGACTCCTTGACTCCTTCACTCCTTTTATATTTCCAGACGAATTTTTGAATTGATTTGTCAGTACAGATTTTTCTTAATGCACTCTTCTAGAACTCATTCTCAGAAGATGAATAACAAAACAAAAACAAAAAAACCCAAGACAAAATATTTTTCTAATATGAACAGCATAATTAATGTCCTTTCATTTCTGTATCTTTTGGTATGATAACCCTTGTTTTCAACAAAGAATTCAGAGATCTGTACATGCAATGAAATGAGAAGGAACCTGTAACTGTTTTATTCCAACTTCAGCAAGTTTTTCCTTTATCTTAGTGACTAAGTGGTAGATTTTATTCTGACAGAAATTATTTATTTATTGTCAGAATAAAGACTGTCTCCTTACCAAGAACAAATCCTCTCTTCTTTATAGTTTTCAATTTTTGCAGATCTCAGAAAACCACCCCAATTATTTCTTACCCCTTTTCTTTGAACTGCCCATTTTCTCTAGATGGTCTTCTAAATCTTTTCCTTCACCTCAACCTCCCTGTTTGGTTTCAGCTTATTAATTGGTCTTGAAGGCCTTATGATGATGTGGCTGTCACATCAAGGGCTACAGGGCCCTGTAAACATCACCACTGGTTTATGCAAACTCATCCTCCTCTATTTCACATATCAGAGCTCTTTACGTATTGCACACTTTAGAGGGAAATGCTTAATCGCACTTGCTGTTAGGCTAATTCTTTTGTCATGAAGGCAGGCGGTAATACCTATAGGAAAACACTATTTTGGATGACTGAAGACACTTAGTCATTTTTACCTTCTGTCCTCAGGATGATCCCCCTGCTTGAGTCCTACTGATGGGCTGTTACCATGTTTTCTCCAGGTCTGGCAGAGGTTACCTAAATCCCAGAAAATCTGCCCTTGTTGTTACTACTACATTCTGCTCCAGAAGATTTTCTGAAGCTATTACATCAAAAAATATCTCTCTCAACACTAAAAACATGGGGTTGCCTGAGTTCTTGCAGGGAGTGGGAAACTGACTTCAGCAGGTGAAAAACAAACTTGGGTACATTCATCCCATGGAATGCTACTCAGCACCATCGTCGACACATGCAGCCACCTGGACTGATCTCCAAAGAATTATGCTAAGTGGAGAAAGACAAAAGGTTACATGCTGCGTCACTCCCTTCATATAGCATTATGGAAATGACAAAATTACAGAAATGGAGAACAGATAAGTGCTTGTCAGGGATTGAGGAGAGAATGGGGGAAGCAGATGTGGCTGTAAAGGGGCAGTCTGGGGGATCATGGTGTTGAGGGAAGCATTCTGTTTCTTGACTGTTTCATGTCAGTGTCCTGGTTGTGATTTGCCCTGTAGTTTTTCATGGGGGAAACTGGACAAAGGGTACAAGGGTGGATTTTATTTCCTTCTTAAAGTTTCCTGTGGATTGCCGACAAGCTAACTTTTGACTTTCTATATTCATCGATGTAGATCTGTACTGTTTCTTGCAACTGCATATGTATCTACAATTATCTCAAAATAAACAAGGTTTAATTTAAAAAAAGAAAAAAAGAAGAAGAAATGGGAGTTCCCGCTGTGACTCTACAGCTTACAAACCCAGCTAGTATTCATGAGGATGTGGGTTCCATCCCTGGACTCACTCAGTGGGTTAAGGATCTTGTGTTGTCATGAGCTGTGGTATAGGTTGCAGACGCACCTCGGATCCCATGTTGCTGTGGCTGTGGTGCAGGCTGGCAGCTGCAGCTCAGGTTCGACTCCTAGCCTGCAAACTTCGACATGCTGCAGGTGCAGCCCTAAAAAGAAAAGAAAAGCATGGACAACTCACACTGAACATTTATTCTGGCAGGATACTCTGTGTTTTTCAAAACATTCCTGTGAACATACATACACACAGATGTGATATTGATTCTCTGGAAGTGGATTTTATTTCCTTCTTAAAGTTTCCTGTGGATTGCCGACAAGCTAACTTTTGACTTTCTATATTCATTGATGTAGTCAAATAGAAGAAAACTTGCTTATCTGCCCTTAAATCCAACATGTCTTCTTTCCTTGGTAATAATTTCTGTAATCTTTTGATAGATGGGTACAGTGAAAATTGAGGGAAGGAGTATTTCTTTTTAGAGGCGAACCTGAACTGTTTGTGCTCTGGGAAAGAAAGCACAGGGGCTCTTCTGTACGTTGCACTTCCAGCCCCTCTTGGCCTCTAACCTAGAACATGGATTTGCATCTGGGGACAATTCTCTAGCCACGTGGGGAGGAGTGTCTTAGACACCATAAATCCCATCGCATCAGTGCTGGACGAGTGTCCCCAACACCTCTGTGGACTCCCTGCTGTTCACAGACATAATACAGGCTCTAAGGCTCATGCTGGCCTCTGTGCCCGCAGCTGTCTGGCTGTCACAGAGGCCCATGGTGCCAGAGGAGGCCTCAGGTTCTTTTCAACCCTGGTACTTCAGGATTTGGTAAGAGCAGCTGCTGTGCTTTCAGAAAGTTCCTCAGTTGCTCTGCCCTGTCAGCATGCTGGGGAAGCTTAAATTCTGGCTTCTCAGGAATGACCTTGATTTGTCCTGTTTTATGATAAGAAATGGCCTGACCTGGGTTCCAGCCATTCCTGCCGTTGTCCTGTGCGCAGTGTACTATGTGACCTAAGAAGAGTATGTACTCTCCCTGGGCTCTGTTTATCCGGTACCTGTTATATACTATTAACCACCAGAATTCTCATGTAAAAAAAGGATTCTCGCCTTTTACCACTTCTTCCAGCTAAAACCAAACTTAAGAGTGATTTTTGTTATTTGTATATGAATGTCAAACTGAAAGGAAGGGTGCTCCAAAGAGTGAGGGGTGGTCTTGTCTTGAGGACTTTTAGTTTAATTCACTAAACAGTCACATCATTCTTCTTACACCGTTTAGTAAGGATGTAGCTTAAACTAAGGGAGTTTAAGAGAGTTAGTGGGAGCAAGGATGATACACCAGGAGCAAAGAGAAGGCAAAGTCCGGGAGAGAGGAACTCTAGAGTGTTAGGGATGGACAGTCAGGTTAGATTTAGTGCTTGTCACAATGGAGAAAGCATATCTTTCAGCAGGATGGAAGGTTAGCCAAGAAGTTATGGCCAATTTACAGACCACATATATCTCATTGTCACCTTACCCTTGGGTTGGGTAAATGGCCAAGGTCTTGCCTATGTTTTATGTAACTGAAGAAGCACTAAATTCTGGAGCTTGAAAGAGTCATTATTTTACATAAAGCCCCAGTTCGGACATGTACTGTCATTGGTTTTTATTATTTTATCATTGTCCTTAGTTATTTTTTAATTGGGGTATGATTCTTAGTTATAATTGTCAAAAGCAAAATCTTTTTAATATGTTCATATTACATAAACCCTATACTAAACGTACAGAGACCAGACATTCAGGTAGAATGGCAGTGAGTTTTAGAATCTTATTTGCTTCCCTTTTTTTCTAGTTGTAGCTGGGATTCAGACATTCTTTCCCAAAGCTCAGAAGTTCAGTGTTTAATCATGGTTTGTCATGCTTTCCTGTTTTTTTTTCTTTTTTGAACTTTTTTTTAAATGATTTTTATTTTTTCATTATAGTTGGTTTACAGTGTTCTGTCAATTTTCTACTGTACAGCAAAGTGACCCAGTCACACATGCATATATATATTCTTTTTACCACATTATTCTCCATGACAAGTGACTTGATATAGCTCCCAGCACTATACAGCAGGATCTCATTGCTTATCCATTCCAGAGGCAATAGTTTGCATCTATTAACCCCAGATTCCCAGTCCATCCCACTCCCTCCTCCTCCCCCTTGGCAACCACAAGTCTGTTCTCCAAGTCCATGAGTTTCTTTCCTGTGGAAAGGTTCATTTGTTCCATATATTATATTCCAGATATGTGATATCATATGGTATTTGTCTTTCTCTTTCTGACTTACTTCACTTAGTATGAGAGTCTCTAGTTGCATCCATGTTGCTGCAGATGGCATTATTTTGTTCTTTTTATGGCTTATCAACAATATTTTATAAGTTTCCTAATAGAAACTAAACCTCCCCTTTGGTTTAGAACATCTGTATAACAAGATCTTTTTTAATTTTTTTTTTTTGCTTTTTTTAAATTAAAAAAAAATTTTTTTAAGGTCCGCACCCACGGCATGTGGAAGTTCCCAGGCTAGGAGTCGAATTGGAGCTACAGCTGCAGGTCTACACCACAGCCACAGCAACGTGGGATCCGAGCCGCATCTGTGACCTATGCTACAGCTCACAGCAACGCCGGATCCTTAACCCACTGAGTGAGGCCAGGGATTGAACCCACATCCTCATGTTTCCTAGTTAGGTTCATTAACCACTGAGCCATGAAGGGAACTCCAATGACTTAAGATTTTTAAAATATGGATGTTGAAAATTGAGAAAGTACATAGGGATTAAAATAGTGTGGCACGTTGGGACATCAGTACAACTGGAGACCTTAGTCATTTTATAGCCTTGACTGGTTGGCATATGAAAGAAGACTCCAAAAACAACAAACATAAATGACACCTTCTTTGTCTCTATTGTTAATGTATATGGTTGTATCCCTATGGGACATATATTGTTTTGGTAACAGAAAGTGGAAGTGATAGCTTTGAATTAGGAAAGCAGAACTAGTTTATTAGGATAGTTTGATTAAAACCCTGTTTCTTTTTGGAATAGTAAATATAGTCTTTGGAATAGTATCCATAGCTTAACTTCCAACTTTAAATAGAATATTTATTGAATCTTTACTATGTGCCCAGCACTCTTAGAAATTCAAAAACAGAACAACAAGACTCCTACCATCTAAGAATTTTTGATAGAGACCACGTGATGCATGACGTGGTCCTGCTCCGGTGGAGCTGGGCATGGGAAGACCTCAGAGTTAGGTTGCTCACATCTTCCTGGGGATCAAATAAAAGGCTTCATGGAGAAGGCAGCTCTCTGTTGTGATGGTTTTAGTTCTAATTGTAAGAGTAGTCCCCTACCCAATCATCTGTTCACTTACAAATTCCACAAAAATTTCTAGCAAACATTTCACAAACATTTCTAGCATTGCTTGCTATATTTTGGGCCAGGCCCTGGAGATGCAGACATGATTAATGTGCACTCCATGCCTGCACAGAAGTTTTAGTTAAGTTGAGCAGACAGACAAGCACCAGGTCACTGCAGTTCAGGATGTGCTGGGTGATGTGGGAGGACACTGAGAGTAACCAGTGCAGCCCCTTGGGGATGGGAGACTTTTCAGGGAGAGATGACCTCTGAGCTTAGTCTGGAAGAAAGTTCTGGCGTTAACCATGTGAAGAGTGATGGAAAGGGCATTTCAAAGGGAAGGACTCTACACACAAAGTCCCATAGGCAAGAGAAAACAGAGCCTATTGGGGGGAATGTACAGAGTCCATGGTGGGAAAGAAGAAACGATACATGGATAAGATTGGAAATATTAGCAAAAGACTGACTTTATTCCAAAATCTGATAGCCAAAATCTTTATTCCAAAATCAATAGCCAATCTGATCATGCCATTCGCTTGCTTAAAATCCTTCCACTGCTTCCTGTTGCTTATGCCCTAACTGAAGTGTTTAGGAATATGGGTATGCCTACGTATCTGTGTCTAAGTGTATGTGAGGGTGCATGTGTGTTAACCATGTTTTAAAATTTTCTATACTTTATGATACTTTGATATCTTGGGAGCCTTGTGGACCCCAGGAGGGACTGCCCCTTCTGGAGGTAGCTAACTCCTAGAAATGGCAAACAATAAGCACATCTTTGATATGAAACCAGCCAAGCCCCTACCTCACCCATCCTTTATTAAGCTCTCACACACCAAGCCAATATTCTCCCTGCCCTGTATCATACCAGGTCCAGGTACTAGACAAAAAGGGACCACCTCTATAGCTCAGAACCCATCAATATTATTCAGGCTGGCCAATCATAAGCTAACTTAGTATAATTACCCCATCTTGCCCATTTTTTTCCTGCAAAAACCCTAATTACATCTCTAGCCTGCATTCCCCTTACGATTTTGTCTCCTACCAACTCTGGTGCTTCCTGTGTGGCCCTGCAGCTTTGTCTCCTGATTTGCTGGCCTCACCACACCAGACTAAAACAAATCCTGTGTTTAATACAGTGTGGGGGCACAGAAGGGGGCTGACATAGATTTGTGCTAAGGGGAGACAGGTCTGGCATCACTGTGCGGAACATTGACCGTGGAGTGAAAGTGGAAACAGGAAGAGCAGCTAAGAGGCAGCTGTAGTAACACAGTGGAGAGCTGGTGATGCCTGAGCAGGGGCAGTAGCGGTGGGCATAGGGTCAGGCACTGGAGGACAACTTCTTTGGAAGAAGCTAGAGACCAAGGGAATGCAGTGATTAATTGGGTGCCGTGGTAGAGGTGGGGTGGAGGGGGGACAAAGAAGACTAGCAGGTGGTTCCTTTTTGGACACCTTGGGTAGATAGGATGCTATTTGTTGAATTCAACGCTTCAAGAAGAGCAGGTCTGGGATTAAGAAGTGGGAAGATGGCACACTTAGTCATATACACATTGAGTTAAACAGCTGTGGAACAGACTAATTGGGAAATTGGATAAATGGGTCTGGAGCTCAGGAGAAAAAGCTGGTGTTGGACTGGAGCATTAGTACCATCAGCATAAAGTGTAAGCCTCAAACTGTAGGTCACCAAGGAGGATGAGGGAGAGGCCAGGACAGAAATCTGAGGACAGCAAGATTTGAGGGAAGGGTGGAGGAAACAGGGCCTCCTTGAGAGCCTGGGAAGAAACAATGCACAATGGAAGAGTGGGAAGCCAACCAGAAAGGATTTCAGAAAAGACGGCAGACAGGCTTAGTGGTGCTGGAGAGAGGATAGGGCCAGGAAGGTCAAAAGACACCCAAAGGTAAGATGAAGTGGCAGGCAACTTTTTAGAGAAGCCACATGTCATTTATGTTTATGGCACATAAATTCAGCGCCTGAGGGAGAATGAGAGCAAGCACCAGTCAGGCTGAACGCTCTCTGAAATGTACCATTTATAAAGCCAAGGTCTAAGCGGAAGTTAGAGGTGATGGCATTTTAAATCTCCAGTTCTATTGATTCTCCCTTAAGGTCACACCACAACTGTTGTCTCCATTAAGGAGGAAAACTGCTGATTTTGTGTACATCCAGGCTTTCCCGAAAATCCACATAGATGCAGTGAGGCCACAGAGGTGATAAAAAAGCATTTATAAAGATTGCATTCACTGTCTCGCTGATCCTACAGGGCAGCTCTGGGTGGAAACACAGCATGCCTCCCGGCCTGCGGGGACCCACTCCCACTTCCCCAAGGCTCAGAGGCTGCCAGGTAGACAGCGTGCATTCTAGATGATAATCAGGGGACTGTCCCTACACAAGGTTATTTATAAGCAGATTTCTTTTCTTTTCTTTTTTTCCCTTTCCAAACAAATGGACTTGACTTTTCTAAAGACTTTGTAGAACTGCTGATCTGGCAAAAGTCAGGGTGGATTGTGGGAAAAGGACTATCAGATCAGGATGGGGGATCACTGTGCCTGTGAGAAATAAGTGCATGAGTGAACGAATGAATGAGCGAGTGAATGAATGAAAGAAAGCGGGACTTTAAAGGGCTGGCACATTGCACACATGGTAGCCTCGTTGTTGCCTTTTCTTGCTGCTCCCCTTCCCCTCTCATTCTTCCTTCTATAGCAGGCTCTCTTGGCAGTTTTAATGACCTTTTTCTCCACCAAGAATCTTTTAAATTAATAAGAAGATGGTTCCAAAATCATTATTTTTCTTTTATGAAAAGGAATAATGAGCGTTGTCTCTACACAGATAACCTATTTTTCCTTTTTCTTCTCTTTTCTTTTCATTAGATTATAGTGATAGGGAGGAAAAATATCAATCAAATGGCAACGGTAATGAAACCGCAATGCCAAGGGCAGAAGGGGCATAGAATGAAGTGGAAGGGATAGAGCAAACAGTTGAGGATCATGGAGGGACAGATTTAAAACAACTGTGAAAATATAGCAAGACTTTTCAGAATAAATCTTTTGTTTCTAAACCGAAAGACAAATTAGTAGAAAACTGGGGAAGAAAACTTTTTGATGTCAAAAGTGGACCAAATTGTGTAAAGGAATAAGAAGAATCCCTATCCTACTGTCCTGAGCCAACATGGGAAGGGAGTGTGAGGCACAGTGGCAGGGCTTGGGGAGCTGTGAGGGCACAGGACCGGCACTGCTGCCCTCCACTCTTGACTGGATGCTAGATCTCTTGGACATCCTTGGCCATCCTGATATTCACGGTCAGGTGCTCCAGCTTACAAGGATCACTATCACGTGGAGTTCCAACTCCTCTACCCCAATGGTCAGATCAGATCCTTGGAGACTGCTACCAGCTTGGAACCAAACCAAGTCCACTCTTCCCCTCCGATGTGGCAATAAAGAATGCAGGTGAGCCCAGCTCAGTCCAGATTTGCTGGGTTCATTCTCCAATCCCAGCACCCTCCTAGCTAATTCACCCCAACCCTGTTGCTGAGCTTCTAAGGTACCTTTTGTCCTTGTTGAGGGGGTGATGATGAGCATTCAGAATCTGACTGTAAATGGAGACAATACATAATTTTATTATGGAACAATAATTTTATTTGATCTTTTTTAGTATATGTTCATAAATAAATGTTGCTATAAATGGCAACCCTAAGGAAATCTGCTCAAAACATCCTCAGGATCTGAGGAAGAGTTACTGGCTGATAACCAGTTCTGAAAAATGGTACTGTGCTTTGGAAGGAGGGAGAGGGCTGGATGTCTGTGTATCAAGCAATATTCTAACAATGGGATTATATTCACTGCGACTTCAACCTAATGTTTTTGCAACATCAATATCTGTATCTCAAAACCACAAAGGAGAAAGGAATATCACCTTATAAAACCTTTTTTGAGAAAGAATAGCAGATGAAAAGTAAATCAGTTCCACAAACACTTACTAAGCCTTTATACATGAAACTACATTTATAAAGGCCAAAAAAGGAGTTCCCACTCTGGTGCAGTGGGATAAGGATCTGGCATTGCCACAGCTGTGGCATAGGTCACAGCTATGGCTTGGATTTGATCCTGATCCCTGGCCTGGGAACTTCTATATGCTGTGGATTCATCTAAAGGAAAAAAGAAAAAAAAAAGACCAAAAAGACATATGTATGAGGCAACAACCCAGAAGATGAAATGTATAAGCAAATAATTTTAGGTCACTGTGTCTAGACTCATAATAGCCTCCTCCATGAGATCAGAACTGCCACTGGAGTTGTATCATTTGTTACAGATCCTGATTTCTACTAGAATTCAAGTAAGAGGAAAATTAATTTTCCTTAAAGGATGAAGAAAGAAGAACAGATCAGGGAAAACTGAAGGCAAGGGGCATTAAGCTTTTCCTTGAAAGATAAGATGTAGCCCATTATACTACACGCTCCATGAAAATAGGCTATTTGGCTCACGTTTATATCACCAAACAGTACCTGGCACCTAGAGAAAAGGGCAAAAGCTTTCCAAGCAGAAGAAACATATTAACAGAGATAAGAGAAATGAGGGTGATACATATATATTAGTTAAGGTAATACTAGCTGTTATAACCAAGAAACCCCAAGGATTTAGTGATGTCACACACAATAAGCTTATTTCTCACTCTTGTAAATGCCCAGTGTGGATGGTCCTGGTTGGCTGAGGGTTTTCCTTCACATGGTAAATCCAGGGACCCAGGTTTGCTCATATTTGGTGGCTGTACCATCACCTAGGACCTCGGAGTATTCCATATCCAGCTGAAGGCTGGGAAAAACAAGATGGAGAAGGCTTCCTTACCTGGCATTATCACCCCACTTCCTTGAGGGTAAATGACTCAGAACACCAGCCCTCGCGTTCCAAAGGAGAGAACTAGTCCTGTGTCTCCAGCCGATTCCAGCTGACTAGGACAGCCTGGAAATGTGATTCTCCATTGGGCAGCCACCTCTTAGAAACTACTCTATAACGTGGATGCAGACAAATTGCTTGTGGACAGTTAGCTTTCTCCACCACAGGAATATTAAATTCACAAAGCAAAAGGGTAGGAAGTAAGAGTGTGAAGGCAAGAAGCCTGGAGCCACCTTGTGTTCATCCCTACGAGCTTACATGCAAGAAAAATCCCAGAGGTGATGCGAAATAACTTTCTGGAAACAAACAACTTTAGCTGTAGGAAGCTTAAGGTGTGGAGGGAAAAAAAAAAAGTTAAGACTCAGCATTCCACAGCCCCGAATTAATGTTTCTGTATTGAAACATGTTCCTGTTTCTTTCTGAAAACCTCTCCCAGCGACAAGGACCTCGGTATCTCAGATGGAAACGTGTCTTCTTTTGCTTCAGCGGGAGCCCAGTCCAGTTGAAACCTCTTTCGTTATGGTCTAAAATTCACCCTTTTCAGTATAACAGAAAGTCAGAATTTACATTTATTGTTGCCAAGGATGTCGGTCAAAATTCCTCAGCTATACTTTCCCCCCCACCATGGGTGAAAATTAGATGGGGCTAAAACACTTCAGCTGACATAAATAAAATGTTCACCAGCTGTGAGGTTATGTTCCATAAAGAGTTATAACTTCTGTAGGCTGGCGCCACCCCAGGACTTATACTTAACACAGGCTGTCAAAAGGTTGCATTTTAAATTCAAGTTTTAGAAAAATCTTCAAACACTATCTTGGCACCAGCTCCCCCAGCCTTCAGGATTTTTGAAAAGCAGCTCATGCTCTTTTTCCTTCCAGACAATGCTTTGATTTAATTAACTTTTGACCGAGCTGGTCAACATTTCAAAGGACTCAGTGGTTGGTTCCAGGAAGGACTTTCGTTTAAAAAAAAAAAAAATCTAAATCTAGATGTTATTGGTTTAGCAGTTACTCATTTGCATCCACTCTGATCTTTAAAAGCCATCCAGCCACCTTCCTTCACATAGTCTGAGTGAGAAACCCTGTCTCCTGTAGACATGATAGTAGAGGAGCCATGGAGTCTGGGTTGGAGCTTTCTCTTTACCTCGTTCCCCTTTCCTTCCTTCACTGCACCACCTTGGATGTACACTAGTGTAACCAGGAGGTGGAGTTCTCTCAGGGGTTTTGAGATCATCATAATTTGGTCAGAGCCACATTCTCGACACCCTGACTCCAGTAAATCAGTGTATGAAATGCTGGGAGCACAGGCTGCTTCTCATTTCCTTGGCTTCCTCTGTGCAGATATCAGTCTCCTTGGTTTGCTCCCTTCCCTCCCTCAAGCCCATTATCGAATAAGTAGGAGTCTCACCTCAAGACTGTCTGGCTCAAGCAGGAGCAGCTGCTCTCAAAGCCTGATGGTGATTATTTCTGTTATCTGCCTCCCCCCTACCCTCTCCTCACTCCTAGAAGATGTCTTCATCCAGTAGTTCATTTCCTGAGACCCAGGCTCTTGGGTGAAAACTTCTTCCCAACCCATCTCCTCCATCCTGCCTCTCCTTCCTGCCTGCCCCAGAGAAACCATGTTCCCTCCTCCAGGGCGTGATCCCTTCCTCTTCCTCCTCTGGGACCTCATTTCATCAGTGACTTCTTTTATCTCTTGTAACTCTGCATTTGCAGACTGTTTTTCCTACATGGTTAAGCAGTCAAATCCTTTGTGCTTTCTAATGTTTTCTTAGCACAATTGCTTTAGCTACTCTGGGTCTTCCCTTTCCTCCTCCCCTTCTTTTTCCTTCCTCTCTCTCCAGACTTCCTTTATTCTTCTTTTCCTCACTTCTCCTTCTTGACTGCCCCCACCATGGATAGTCGGAATGACTTCCAACCCTCACCGTGTCACAGGTTCTCACCCTGCCTCACAGGCTCTTTTCTCTTCTGACCTTCAATATAAGTGTTCCCTAGGATCTATCCAAGGCTCTCCCTTCTAGAGATACTTTTTTTCACCTTTTTTGGCCTCCCTGTGGCATATGGAGTTCCCAGAGGAACTGTGACCTATGCCACAGATGCAGCAATGCCTGATCCTTAACCCACTGTGCTGGACTGGAGATCAAACCTACTTCCGTGTGCTCCAGAGATGCTGCTGATCCTGTTGTACCACAGCGGGAACTCCTGCAGCTACTTTCTATCTTTTAGTAATCACTTTTGTTTCTTGAGCTTCAACATCACTTTTATGCAAATGGACCAAGTAGGAAGGAACTCTTCTCATGATCCATTTAGCCATATTGTAATAAAATTGCCCCAACTCAAAAAGCTATAATTCAGGATACAATTGAGCAGTAATTCCATCTAGAGGAATTATACATTGCATAATACAACACAAGAACAGCTTTCTGAGAAGCTCAGGGAAAGGGCTAGAGTTCTATGTTTCAGAACCTTAGTTTTATTATATGAAAATCAAAAGTCTGGACAAGACAATATCTGTTGTTTTCACTTCACAAAGCTGATGATTTGTGTATTTTTAAAAAAAATTTTATTGTCCTAATGTCAGCTTCTATCTCAGGAAAAAAAAAAAGCTAGCCAACTAGAAAAAGATAATTCTGCTTTAAGTTTCTTCTAAAATATTTCTGCATAAAAGTATTTTTTAAGGAAATTAACACTTTGGTATTACTTTTTATTAATTCGGGGGGAGCAAAGGGAAGAAGTTTCAGTTTATGATTTGGAAAGACTTGACTTGCCATTACCTGGAATTCAGACATAAAAGTTGGGGCTACCATAATAAGAGTTAGAGTTGTTTTTCTTTTAAAATCAATTGCTTTATTCCAGATACCTAGGTGTAGAAAATGCTCATAAGTCTGGCCTAATTTCAGTTCTTCAGGGGGAAATTGTTACATTTTGGGTGTCATGGGTCATTGAAAGATACATTTATCACTAAATGCCATCAATCAAAAGATAGTGAAACAAAGAAGCAGTCCTATTATCAGAAAATCTGATAATTCAAGGGTTAAAAGTAAATTTTTCTTTTTTAGTAGTGTATCTGCATAGAACTTTTAAATGTTAGACTGAAGTGAGACCATTTCCCGTCACCTTAATTCTTATCCACAAACACAGTGGTGAGCAGGCATTCCCAAAAACAATATTGTCTTTGCTCATTGTGACTTTCCTGATCCACACGAAGTCTCCACACTTAACGGCCTCTTGTGTTTCCTTCTCTGTCTAGAGAGTGTGAGGGCTATAGTTTAAGGCTTTGCAAGATCAGCTAGAGGTCAAAGTTATATTGTAAGGTGATTTTTTTTAAGAAGTAATTTAATTTAAAAACTGACTCATATTACACATTTTAAATAACACCAATTGTTGATTATATTATGCTCTACACACAAGAGCCCAGATCTATACAAATACTGCTCTTTGGTGAATTTAAAAATTTTTTAATTTCCTTTTGTGAATTTCACAATCAACTTTTTAATCTTTAAAAGACACTAATAGGGAGTTCCCTGGTGGCCTAGCAGTTAAGGATTCAGCATTTTCACTGCTCTGGCTCAGGTCACTGCTGCTGATTCATAGGTTCCATCCCTGGCCTAGGAACTTCTGCATGCTGTGAGCACAGTTAAAAAAAAAAAAAAAAAAAAAGATAATGGATAATTAAAAATAGTATGGCATAAAAATGAAAATTGTCTTTAGATCTCTCCATTACTGTACAGTTCTTATGAAGGAAAAACTTTCCCTCAGTTCTGCCAGATAGGCTTTCCCTTTCCTGTGCTCTTCTCTTCTCCTTGGCCCATCACTGCTAAGTACCTGCTTGTACCTAGTTCACAGGTACCCTTGTTGTCAGTTCATAGTGTACCTCCAGGTGGGTTCAGGAGGAGTCTTACTGACTGGAATGATGGTGAAGTTCAGACTCATCAAACATTTCTGGTAGTTCATCAAGCCTTTCTGGTAGTTCTTCCCTCATTCATCATTCATGGGTCTAATAATTTCTGCTTCACTTGCTACTCCCAAGCTGGTCCTTGTTCCCAATCTCACCTTTCTCAAGTGCTCTGACCCTTCATCCAAGCCCCAGTGATGATGTGTCCAGGTAAACAATGACTATTCCTCTGCAATGCAGTTCAGTCTTTCTCTTGACAGTTGACCCTCCTACCAATGTTTAACTCTGAATATTGTTTATGGAGACACACAGTGAGCCACTATGAATTAATTTTTTTCTTACAGGCTATTGAATTTGACAATTTGATTCTGCACACATAGTTGAATATGGATATGTCTGATATGGGAGATGTTTTCAAGAGGAGAATGAAGATGCATACTGAAGGTCAGAATTCTTTTTTTGTTTGTTTTGTTTTGTTTTGTTTTGTTTTGTTTTGTTTTGCTGTTTAGGGCCATACCCAGAGCATATGGAAGTTTCCAGGCTAGGGGTCGAATTGGAGCTGCAGTTGTCAGCCTGCACCACAGTCACAGCAACTCAGGATCTGAGCCACATCTGCAACCTACACCACAGCTCAGGGCAACACCAGATCTTTAACCCAATGAGTGAGGCCAGGGATCGAACCCAACTCCTCATGGATCCTAGTCGGGATCATTAACCGCTGAGCCACAAAGGGAACTCCCAAGGTCAGAATTCTTTATCAATTTTTCTGATTAATAAACTCAATCCTAAAAATAAGAGAGCATTAACTATGAATAATTCAAAGCCTCAACCAGGGAAATGACCCTAATGATAAAACCATATCATTAGGAGGAGTGATGTCACCAAAATGGTGATGTAGGAATCTCCTGATTCCATCCTCCAGTGGATGCACTGAATATACAACTACACGTGGACCAGTTCCCACCAAGAGATCTTCAGAAACTAGTTGAGAGACTCTTACACATTGGGCAACTAATAAAGCACTTACATCAAAACAGGTAGGAAAGGCTGAGACACACTTTCAACATAAACTTCACCCCCCAGCACAGAGTCCTATGATTTGGAAGGAACTCTCAACTCCCACCTTCTCTCTAAGCAGTGAAGGGTTTGGACCATAATTTTAGCAGCCCATTTTTAAGGCTGCCACATGATGGTTGGATCCCCAAACCACACAGTTCTAAGAGTCAATAGGGCTTGCATTTATGAACCCCACAGAACCACAGCAGAAAAAAAAAAAAAGAGCAGTCAGAGTCCTTTCTATGTCTGTTCCTCTGCCCCTACCTGGATCACTCCAGCAGTAAAATTAAGTCCCCAGTCAAACTGTCTCTGGCTTCTCCCTGGGAGAAGTCCGTCCACACATCCAGCATGCCAGCTGTCAAGGCTGCCATCCAAGAGACTGACTGTCCAGTCACCTCACTCTGGAAACTAGCAGGCCTCCACATTCACAGTTGTCCAGGAACAAAGAAGCAGTCCTATTTGGTCACATAAGTATTCCCAGCAACTATTTCCTGGGGCTCAACACAAAGTGAGTAGGCCAAAAATCTTATAGTTTTTCTGGATGCCCTGTAGTCAAGGGTATCTCTAGTTTCCAGGGACTAAAGATGTTCAGACTACAGCCTGTACCTCTGGATCTGTCCTGTTTCACAAATTCTTCCCTCCAATTTAGCCTGCTGACTCAGTACCATCTTGCTAATAATATTCTATCCTCTGTTACCCAACTAGTGACTCCAAGACACCACTATTCCCTACAAGCATCGTGAACAGGTTGGTTAAGACAGAGTCTATACTAAGCATTTTACCTACATGGTCCTACTTAGCCTCACAATGGCTTAAGAAATTATTATTATCATCCCTATTGATAAATGCAGAAAGCAAGGCTCAAAGGACTTTTGTAAACTGTCCAAAATGTATGATTAACAATGGCAGAAATGGAATTCAAATCCATCAACTTCCAGTGCTTTCAAATGACACAGCAGCATCTCAAGGACCACTCTGATTTCTCCATCATCACTTAATTATATCTTTACCAGTAAGCACTTGAATGTTCACTAGCTCAAAGCTTCTCCATCACAGGCTTTTACCTGACTCAAGGCAAGAATTTCTGGATTAGGCTAACCAGGAGTATTTACACTGAGGGAAGTGGTTCTACAAGCTCTGGAGGAGTAACACAAGGAGGGGAAGATGTCTACTCTGGGTGGCTCCAGTGTCTTGATTCGCACTTTGATGGTAGCAGCTAATTCATTGTCTTAATGGCCTACATGTTTGTATGCTAGTAGCTAAGATTTATGGAAAATATATCATGTGTCTTGTACTTTACATACAATATCTCATTGAGTTCTCACAGGACAACCTGTGAATCAGATACTGCGATGATGCCTATTTAAACAACAGGAAACTGAGGTCTAGAAAAATATGCAACATGCACAAGGTTGCAGAGAGAGAGAGTGATGGAGGGATATGTGTACTCCGTCCACTGTTGTGTCTTGAGGCCCCTTGGCCATGAACTTTTCTCCTTTTTGAACAAGAAGGACCTACAGGTTCTGTGAGGGGCTGGCTGAGGAAGACTAATTCAGATGAGCATACATTGAAATGGAGAAACACTGAACTGAAGGGATGGGAATTTTTCTTCCCTTCCCTGTACTTTAGTGTATTGACTCGTGGCTATACAGGATTAAAAGGAAAATCACACGAGTTTAAGTAAAAATGGGAATTTATTAGTCCAAATTGTGAGGAAGTCTCAGGTGGGATGTGGCTTCAGACCCGGCTGTATTCAGGGCATCAGTGCCATTCGTCCCTTCTTTTTCCTCTCTTTTGCTTCAGTTCTCCTTCTCTTTGGGTGCTGGCCTCATTTTTCCTACTCTAGATTCTTCTGTGTGGCTAGGAAAGAAACTGGAAACATCTGTGGATTTTATTATTGTTGTAGTTTTAGATCCGACAGATAAAAGACTTTTTCCTATCACCAATGAGCAAATAGTTTGAAAAACAATCTTATAGCAATTTGAGGAAACAGCAGCAGAAGGAAGTTGGTAAAAGCATTTGAAACAGACCTAGTTTTATATCTCAGCCACCCTTTTCATTTTCTTCTTCTGTCCCCTGGGTAGCTGCTAGCCAACTAAAATTTTGTGTTAGTTTTTAGTTTACTTTTTTTGTGGTGGTCCTACTCTGTACTCTTCTTCTGTGTCTTCGTTATTAAAGAAACAGATCTTTCATCTGAAATGTTTCCCCTCCACTCCTTGTTTTTATAGTGGTCACTGTAAGGGGAGACATGAATACTCTGATTGGCCAGCCAGGGTCAGGTTACCACTTCTGTGTCAGAGGGTATGGGGAGGACCCTACAATAGCAGCAACCCAGATGGAAATGTGAAATTGCAGAGGAAAAGAGGAATGATATTGTTAAACAAAGGGAGGACAAATGCTGGGCAGGTAAAAACAACAGATGTCCATGGTGCTGAATTTCCCAGTGTACATTTATATTATGAATATAGTTCTTCTCCCAATTCGTTATACAACATTTGAGTCAACATAGAGAATGTAGTTTGCAATTATTTCTATCATTACAAATTATTCCTTTAATGTGCAGGATTCAATACCCTTCTTATTCCATTTTAAAAAGGGACAAAACTTTGAAAAACAAAACTGGTTTAGAGCTATTTTAGTTTTGCCCCTATTTGAACTTAAATATTTGTGTAGATTCTTATGATGATTTGAGAAAAGTAGGTATAGAGCAGAAAAGAATGAAGTAGACTTAAGCATTAAGCCAAAAGTAAAGAACATACATCTGCTTAAGTAATAAGAACTCCTTCAAAGGAGATTTACAACCTGAACAATCTTTGCAATGAATAAATCATAGGATTATCATTAAACAGGTGCCACAATATAATACTGTTCTTAATTTTAATAAAACAGGAATTTATTCACAAATCTTCTTTTTAAATGAAAATAGAATTGTGTTAATTGAACTTTATAGTGATGGACGTAGCTTATATGTTGGGGGAAAACCCTGCTTTCAGGAGTTCCCTTGTGGCTCAGCAGGTTAAGGATCTGCTATTGTTGCTGCAGTAGCCCAAGTTGCTGCTGTGATGTGGGTTCCATCCCTGGCCCAGGAACCTCAGTATACTCTGGGTGTTGCCAAACCAAAAACAAACAAAAAATATCCCTATTTTCATGTGTTTTCGATGTCCCCAATTTTGATGGGATTATTTACCAAATATTCATCTGTAAGTCAGTTTCTGAGAACACGGAACATATATTCCAACTGAAATAATGTTATGCTGACTGGTTGCTTTATGATGGCTCATGAAAAGCTATCTGGTTCCAAATATATGTGATTCTTAAAATTTTTTAAAAAGCACCTGTAATAATGTTTCCATGGGCAGCTACATTCAGCAGGGATCTCATTTGGGATTCCAGAAGCAGTTTTCTCATCCTCCCACCCTATCCCCTCTAAGAGTGAGAGTGAAGATTTTCCTAGCTTTAGATCTTCAGCATCTGTGATTAGATTATAGGCAAAGAGGGGTTAAGAATGAAGGATAAAAGCACTTTGAGAAGCCTGAGAAGGAGACAGATAAGCTGATGGTGCAGGACAGGATTTGAGAATCCATGCAAAAAAAAAAAAAAAAACCCGAGTTCCGGAAAGCTTAACCAAAGACAGGGACTGGTTGAGTGGTTAAGTAGCTGCTAAACAGAATGAAGAGTTGACAAGAAGAATATTAATAGGGACCGATGTAAGGGTTGTCCAGACAAAATTCTTGGGCCATGATGAAGACAGGCTGGTTTTGACAAAGGCTGACCTTAGCAAAGTATCAAGGTCAGGAAGGAAGATTCCTTTCTCTGGTTGGGAATTATTGCCCAGGAAACCAAAACCATAGTGGAGAGAGTGGCTGCTGAAAAAGAGAGACAAATTCATACAAGAAAGACAAAGAAGTAAATCAAAGAAGAAGCCAGATAGGAGTTTCCACTGTGGCACAATGGGATTGGTAGCATCCCTCCAGTGCTGGGACCCAAGTTCCATTTTCTGGCCCAGCATGGAGGGTTAAGGATCCAGCGTTGCTGCAGTTGTGGCGTAGGTCATAGCTGTTGCTTGGGTCTAAATCTGATCCCTGGCCTGGGGAACTTAAAGAGAAAAAGAAAAAGAAAAAAGCGAGATTGGGCAGTTGATACAAAGGAGTGTAAGGGATGGCAGAGGCTAGGAGGTTAATTGTTTTGGGGCAGCTGTCTTGGGTTTCCAAGATCTGAGTTACACTATGTGATCTACCCTTTTCTTACAAAAAACATGGCCCTTCCTGGGGGATCTTAAGGATGATTCTGGAAGACGGGGATCTGAGTGAGGAGATGGCAGCAGAAGGCAGTTATTAAACGCATTTGAAATAGACCTAGCTTGATTTCTCAGCCACCCTCTTTAGCCCCTGTGTAGCTGCTTGCCAACTAAAATTCTCTGTGTTAGTGTTTAGTTTACTTTGTTGTGGTTGTCCTATTCTGCACTCTTCTTCTGTATCTTCACTTATTAAAGAAACAGACCTTTATATTCCACCTCCACTCCTTGTTTTGCTGTAGACATGCAGTTCTTTCAAAGTTTCTAAGGGTCTTAACTATTTGTATTAGTGAGGAAATAGGGTGGTGTAAAAATACTCATCCTAAGCTTTCTTGCTCTATTCATCATGTTACCTATTATCCTCATAAATAAATCAAAAGCTCCACGTGTACACCAGTGGTCTTTGTACACAAACAACCAAAGGGAGATTTTCTCCATAATTTTATTTTATTTGTATTTTTAATTGCTTAATGGATTTTATTACATTTATAGGTGTACAGTAATCATCACATCCAAATTTTATAGCATTTCCTTCCCAAACCCTCAGTGCATCCTCTCACCCCACAACCTGTCTCGTTTGGAAACCATAAGTTTTTCAAAGTATGAGTCAGTATCTGTTCCAAAAAGAAGTTCATTGTGTCCTTCTTTTATATTCCACATGTAAGTGATAGCATTTGATGTTGGTGTCTCATTGTCTGACTGACCTCACTTAGCATGATAATTTCTAAGTCCATCCATGTTGCTGCAAATGCTGTTATTTTTTTCCTTTTAATGGTTGAGTAATATTCCATTGTGTATATGTACCACGTCTTCTTTATCCAGTTCTCTGTCGATGGACATTTAGGTTGTTTCCATGTCTTGGCTATTGCATAAAGTGCTTCAATGAACATTGGAGTACATGTGTTTTTTTGAGTCAAGGTTTTCTCTAGAGGGATGCCCAGGAGTGGGATTGCTGGATCAAATGGAAATGCCATTTTTAGTTTTCTAAGGAATCTCCATATGGGTTTCCGCAGTGGTTGCACCAATTTACATTCCCACCAACAAGGTAATAGGGTTCCTTTTTCTCCACACCCTCTCCAGCACTTACTGTTTGTAGACTTTTTGATGATGACCATTCTGGCCAGTGCAAGGTGGTACCTCATAATGGTTTTGATTTGCATCTCTCTAATAATGAGTGACGTTGAACATCTTTTCATGTGTTTTTTGGCCATTTGTATGTCTTCTTTGGAGAGCTGTCTGTTTAGATATTCTGCCTATTTTTTAATGGGTTGTTTGTTTCTTTGGTATTGAGCTGTAGGAGGTGTTTCTAAATTTACTCCATCATTTTATAGAAAATCCAGGCAACATTCATCTCAGTGTTTCTTCCCAGGAGCCAAAGCAGTCGTGTTGGCTTCGGGGAGAGAAGCAGGCTGAGCAGGGACAGCTAATTCCACTGGGAAATGTCTATGTAAGGTAGGAGAATCCAATGGCAGCCACTGTTGGTGGAACCAATATGTGTGAAGAGATAATACAAGGCATACTCTTTACACCAATCATTTTGCTTACTCAGTCTATTCACATTTTATACTTATCTCCAAGCAGGCACTATTATAAGAAGCATATTATCAAAGAACATCTGCTCCAAATTGAAGTCACACCATTGAGAAAACTTGAAGACATAGGACCCACGTGATACTATGTGACTACACTAGGTTTCAGTGGAGCATAAATTAATTTGGTCTCATTGGGGGAAGTCAGTCATTATTCTATATCACAGAAGTTTTCAAGTACCTCCGGGCCTAGTGATATGCATTGAACCTTATCACAAGCTATGTGAAGGAGAGGGCTTATTTTTTTCCCAAGTCTATTTTAAAATGTTTCACAGAATATTACACTAAGTAGAAGAAAGTTCAGTTTTTTTTTTTCTTTTAGGGCCACACTCGTGGCATATGGATGCTCCCAGGCTAGGGATGAAATCTGAGCTGCAGATGCCAGCCTACGCCGCAGCCAAAGCAACTAAGAATCTGAGCCACATTTGCAACCTATGCCACAGATCCTGAGCGAGGCCAGGGATCGAATCTGCATCCTCATGGATACTGTATGGGTTTTTAACCTACTGAGCTAGACTGGGAACTCCAAAAGTTTGATTTTAATCACTTAAAAAAAACAAAAGAAAAACTCAAAAACTACCATTACTTTTTGTTACTTTTTTTGGGGGGAGGGGTGTCTTTTAGGGCCACACCTGCACCATATGGAGGTTCCCAGGCTAGGGGTCAAATCTGAGCTGCAACCGCCAGCCTACACCACAGCCACAGCAACATGGGATCCAAGTTGCGTCTGCAACGTACAGCACAGTTCACAGCAATGCCAGATCCTTAACCTGCTGAGCAGCCAGGCCAGGGATCAAACCTGCATCTTCATGGATACTAGTCAGATTCATTTCTGCTGAGCCACTATGGGAACTCCTACTTTTTGTTACTTTAAATGCCTTCTGGTCAATTTTCTTCTTAAGTCTAATATATTTTTGCAACTCTCTCCATAGTAGCTTTACAAAAATGTGACCAGCCCACAACACTGTAAAACACTTTCTACCTTTCCTAAGACCTAAAACTGTGTGTTCCACTAGAATCTCCTTAACTCCTCACATCATTTTGTAATCTTCTGCAATTCATTTCCTTTTCCTTATCTGTTTAGCATCTAACAGCTTAAATGGCAATGATATAAAATTTGTCATAAAGTAGGTCATGTATTCCTTAAGGTTATATAATTTGGATTTTTATTATGCAAATAATATGGTATCGCTTTTAATATACAAGAAGAAAATTGATTCTAATGTTCTGAATACAGGAAAGTTCATCCTGCTTTTAATATCAGAGCATATACTTTAAAAATCAGCTGCTGAAAGTGATGGTTTCGACTCTTAGGTATAGAACTAAACAATCTAAATTGCCTTAAAACCGTAAGTGAAAAGGTGAAAGCCATTGTTTTTTTATACCACAGTATTTATCGTCAAAAGACACTTTCTTCTTTTTCTATTAAAAGATTAGAGTAAAATGGTGGAAGGTATTCTGCAGAGACGTAGAAAAGCAAGAGTCTTAATTGTTTCACTCAACACAGGAGCAGAAGTTGGCTCCCAAAAGAAATGTTTTCAAAAGCAAATGTTTTCGAAAGCAAATTGCAGCCCTACGGTCACCTCACTCATGTAACTTTCAGGAGCATCTTCCAGTGGGATCATGACTGCACCTTAGCTGTGAATCGCTCCCTTCTCCTTTAGAAAACTACAGAGAGAAACACACAACAAAAACAAAAACACACAACTCATAAACTGCAAATTTAATGAAAATTGAAAAGAGAAAAACCACAAATTTCAACATGCATGTTTGTGTGACCAAAAACACCTGAGACCAGCACAGCCTGAAAGAGCAGTAAGGGGTGTTTCTGTGGCTCTTCCATTTCTTTCTTGTGCTTTACTCTGGAAGGAAGTTGCCAGGTGGAGCCCGCACTTGAAGAACAGGGACTTTGAAAGGAGAGTACTGTATCTACATAAACTATTTGGAATTCTTCTGATGGAAAATTAGTCTCTCATCCCTACATATTTACTAATTCAACCAATGATTTCTTTATATTAATATGGATTTATGGATGTTTATTTCGTATTTTGGGTTACCATTCAATACCGTGTTATGCACATTTTCGTTCAGATTGTTCCAGCTTTGGGCAGGGAGTTCTCTCAGTTGGCTCCTGTGTCTGTGGGTGTATCCCCATTGTTGTGTTACCTTCCTCCCCTAAATCCTAACGTCAGTCTAATTGTGCTAAATTAGACAAATCCCAGCTGGTGGACATTTTACAAAACAGTTGGCCAGTACTCGTCACATTTATATCCAGGTCATCAAAATAAAAATAAGTCTGAGAAATTTAAAGAGACACGATGACTAAAAGTAATGTGGTATCTCGTTTGGAATTCTGGAACAGTAAAAAGACATTAGGTGAGAATCAAGAAAATCTGAATAAAGCATGGCCTTTTAATAATAATATATCAATATTTATTTGTTAGTTGTAACAAGCATACCACACTGAAGTACGATGTTAACAGTAAGGGAAAATGAGAGTTCCCGTCGTGGCGCAGTGGTTAACAAATCCGACTAGGAACAATGAGGTTGCAGGTTCGATCCCTGGCCTTGCTCAGTGGGTTAACGATCCGGTGTTGCCGTGAGCTGTGGTGTAGGTCGCAGATGCGGCTCGGATCCTACATTGCTGTGGCTGCAGCTTAGGCCAATGGCTACAGCTCTGATTAGACCCCTAGCCTGGGAACCTCCACGTGTCGTGGGTGCAGCCCTAAAATGACAAAAGGCAAAAAAAAAAAAAAAAAAAGTGAGGGAAAAGGGGTGCAGGATCTGGAAACTGTATTATCTTTGCAACGTTTCTGTAAGCCTAAAATTATTTTTAAAATAAAAACTTTATTGGATAAACAATATATTAGATCCAAAACAACCCTAGAAAAAGAGAGTAAAGTCACTGAAGATTTCATGGATGATGAGGAAAAATAAGTTGCTAATACTTCAAGAAACTGGAAAAAAACAAAAGAAAGTAAAGATAAATGATAAAAATTTATTTCAAAAAGCATAAAAGAAATAATAGACAATTCATGAAAACAAATTAAAATTTGTTTAAGAAAATTTTTAATAAAATAAGAAACTATTACATTTAGAGTGGGTAAGCAGTGGGGTCCTACTGTACAGCACA
Source organism: Catagonus wagneri (assembly GCA_004024745.2). Classification (NCBI taxonomy): domain Eukaryota; kingdom Metazoa; phylum Chordata; class Mammalia; order Artiodactyla; family Tayassuidae; genus Catagonus; species Catagonus wagneri. The sequence continues at coordinate 100,043 of PVHT020000079.1, read as the reverse complement.
GAAAACTACGTACAATCTCTTGGGTTAGAACATGATGGAAGATAGTATTAAAAAAAAAGAATGTGTATATATATATATACATATACATATATATATGGTATGACTGTGTACTTTGCTGTACAGCAGAAATTGAAGGAACATTGTAAATCAACTATACTTTAATAAAAATTTTTAAAAATAAAATAAATAAAAACAGTGGGTTTTTTTTCTGGCTTTTATTTTTTAGGGACGCATGTGTGGCATATGAGATTTCCCAAGCTAAGGGTCAAATAGGAGCTGCATCAGGCCTATGCCACAGCCACAGGAATGCCAGATCTGAGCCACATCTGTGACCTACATCACAGCTCATGGCAAGGCCAGATCCTTAACCCACTGAGCAAGACCAGGGATCCAACCCACATCCTCATGGAATCTAGTCTGGTTCATAACCTGCTGAGCCACAATGGGAACTCCCAATGAAAATAATGTTGCAGAAAAAAAAATTAATAAAATAGAAATAAAATTCTGGAAAGCCTCATATGAAAAAAAAAAATAAATGAAACAAATAAATAATAGAAATGGGAAAAGAAACATAACTGCATATTTGATGTGGATTAGAAATTGTAAGAATATTTAGCATTCTTCCAGTGTAAAACTATATTATACATAAGCAGAGTACTCACTGAATAAAAATAGCTAAAAAAAACCAGAAGACTAATAATAGCAGAGGTCAGAGGAAAATGGGATAATGTCTTCAAAGTGACGAGGTAAAATAATTTCCAAAATAGCCTTCTCTACTTAATGAATTAACATTCAGGAGTTAGGGTGAAAATCAGGTTTCAGACAAAAATAAGAAGATAGAGAATGAAAAAAAAAGTATACATTAGAAAATAGGGGAAAATGTAATAGTAAAGATGAAAGCAAAAATTAATTAAATAGAAAACATAGAGACCAAAACTGGCAAACTATAACTCCATGGGCCAAACTGAGCCTGCAGTCTGTTTTAGTATGGCCCAGAAGCTAAGAATGTTTTTACATTTTTAAATGTTACATGGGAAAAGGAGAATATACAACAGAGACTATATATGTTCCAAGAAGCCTAAGGTATTTATGATCTGTCCCTTTATAAGAGTTTGCTGACCATTGAACTCAGCCAAAAGCTGGTTATTTGAACAGTTCAATAAAAACACTAAACTCAGGCCAACAGTGACCGAGAAGAAAAAGAGATAAGGCACAAATATACAAGTAAGGATTGAGAATGTAGAGTCTTAAGTGAAATAGAAAGAATTCATATCTTCCATTAATACTGAAAACTTTCAACAGTTTTCTCTACAGATAGTCCCTCTCTTTCTATTCCCTCTGTTCTTCTTCCAGAACTCTCAACAGATACATGTTGACTTTTCTTAGCCTGGCTTTCATGTCTCTTAAATTTCCCGTTTTACTCTTTCAAATTTTTAATCACTGTACTATTTAAACATCGCTTTTAGTTCACTGATTTTCTTTTAAACTTTGTCTAATCTCTGGCCTAATCTCTCCTCTGAGATTTAAAACATTTCAAGACATTTAATTTTCAGTTTTAGCTCTGTTTCTCCTTCAGAATTGTCTACCTTTATTCACAGTGGCTGATCTGTCTTTAATCATCTTAAAATACAATTTTTTTCTTCCAAATTACTGTTCAAGTCCTCCAAAATTTACAGATCCTAATTCTATTTATTTGTGCATCTGCTGATTTTCCTTCATTTTGCCAAAGCATTTTTAACTTCGGGGAGAGTGAGCTAATTTTTAGCAGGCTTGATTTTTCTAAGGGGATCCTTTTTATTATCCTTAAGCATGGTGTTAACTGTATGTTTTCACAGATTGTCCTTCAAATTGAAGCTGTGCTCTATTATTCCCAGTTTGCTGATAATTTTAAAACTCATGAGTATGGAAACTTGGCAAATATTTTTTTTCTGCATCTATTGAGAAGACCATAGGATTTTTCTCCTTTATTTTGTTAATAAGGTGAATTATACTGATTTTCAAATGATAAACAAATCTTGCATTTCCTGGATAAATCCTACTTGATCATAATGTATTCTTCTTTTTATGGATTGTTGGATTTTATTTGATGACTTTTTAAAAACATGTGTTTGTAATGGCTTGTAGTTTCCTTTTTGTAATGTCTTTTGTTAGGTTTAACAGAGTCAAGCTGGCCTCTTAAAAAGAGTTGTTCATTATTCCTTCCTCTGTCATTTCTGAAAATGTCTAAGATAGTTTTGACTTCTTCCTTGAATGTTGATTTTTAATCCACAATTAAAGACATCTGGGTCTGGAGTTCTCAACAGGCTTTTGATTATGAATTCATTTTCATTCCTTTAATTGATATAAGGCCATTTAGATCTTCTCTTTTGTCAAACTAGTTGTACTCTAAAAACGATTTTTTCCATTTCATCTAAGTTGTTGAATTTCTTGGGATGAAGTTGTTCTTCATGTTCTCTTACCTATTAAATGTGTATCAGATCATAGGTGATCACGTCCTTTCCATTTTATTTTATTTTAGTCTTTTTTTTCTTTTCCTTTTTTTTTCGGTCTTTTTAGGGCTACACTGGCAGCATATGGAGGGTCCCAGGCTAGGGGTCTAATCGGAGCTGTAAGTGCCAGCCTATGCCAGGGCCGCAGCAATGGTAGATCCAAGCCGCATCTGCGACCTACACCACAGCTCACCGCAACAGCCGGATCCTTAACCCACTGAGCGAGGCCAGGTATCGAACCCTCAACCTCATGGTTCCTAGTCAGATTCTTTTCCACTGCACGATGATGGGAACTCCGATGTCCTTTCCATTTTAGATATCAGTCATTAGCATTTCTTTTTCTTACTCAGTTTACCTAGGAATTTTTCAAATTTTAAAATATCTTTCTAGAAAACCACTTTTTGACCTTGCTAATTTTCTCTGTTGTCTTTTTTTTTCTTAATTGTTTTCTTACCTTTATTATTCTCTTTCTTTGAGTCACTTCAGGTTTACTTTGCTCTTCTTTTTCCAGCTTCAAGGTTTAACCTTGGGTCATTGGCTTTAGATTTGTTTCCCTTTAAGATATAAGCATTTAAAGCTATAAATTTCTCTCTAGCTACTGCTTTAGTTAAACTCCTCAAGTTTTGTATGTTGTGTTTTTATTAGTTTGTTTGCTGTGCTTTTATTATCATATAGCTTGTTAAACTGAATCAACAGAGTTCTTGCTAAAACTGGAAATTTTCTAGGAAACGCACAGTTCGGCGTTCCTAGGTTCCAGACACTGACTAAAGTTTTACCTAGCAGAGAATTTATGTCAGCATGCAGGGCACCAGTGATCAGAACCAGTCTTAGATCGGAACCAGTCTCCTGACCCCTCATGTTATTTAGGTTTTGAAATGGCTTTTCTTAAATTTATTAATCTCTTTGCATCTTTCTGTCTCACTCACCTAGCCCCAGTATGTAGAACATAGGAATTAAAACAGGAAGTTGGATTTTAAAAACAATAGTGGCAACAATAAAACATTTAGTCAGTTTTGCTGTGGGCTCAGGTACTATTTTATAGATTTTATACATATTACACTTAATAATGCATTTACTTATTCTACTTACTTTAAATTCATTTAATCTTCACAATAAATTCTGTAAGAGAGGTCTCTCATATGGTTTCCAAGAATAAATCCCTCCAACCTCATTCTTATTGGCTGCTCTTCTGGAATCATTAACCTCACAGCTGGTCAAAAGATTGATGATTCTCACTTTGTGTTCCATTCCTAGTATCATGGGGAAAAAACAATTTCAGGTTTTATTTATTAGATTATTTTAAGTGACCCATAGCATTGAATACTAATGGAACAAGTGTTAATTGGCACAAATATATGTAGCAGATATCATCATGGTCGTTCAGGATAACATTAGTGAGCAGAAAGAAAAGTGAGGACTGTGCAGTCAGACCCTGCAGTTGAGTAGGGGAGACAGACTAATTCAAATGGTCACACAGCATGTAACAGTACAACTTGTATAAGGGAAATGTACATGGCCCCTAAACATGTGACTCACATTAGGGTCGGGAGAACTAGGGAACTAGCCTTTCCTGAGAAACTGATGTGTTGGCTGAGATACGAAGCATGAGTGAGCACTGACAAGGTGAAGGTGAGGGTTCGTTCAGGTGGAGGGAGGAATATTAAGGCAGAGGAAAGAGCACTTACCAAGGCCCTGGTATGAAAAGGAACTTGGTCATTGATGGATTGACAGATGGTCAAAATTATCTGCATGGTTTGGGGGCAAATGGAGGAAGGAAATTAATGAACTATAAACAGGAGACTAGAGAAGTAGGTAGGAAACCAAGTGGGAAAAAGCCTTGTATATGTGTTTAGGATTTTGGTCTTTTAACAACAGTGGGGGACAATAGACAATATCAGATTTACACTTCAAAAGTTTGTTTTGAGTAGTTTTGTGAATTGAATTTTTTCTTATACAAGAAAGCTTCTTCCTCACCTTCCCAGATTGCCACAATTCCTATTTTTCAAATAAGATCCGTTTTTTAAAAAAAGCCTTAAGAAAAAACCCTCCTTCTTCCAATGAGTATAAACTATTTTCCTTTATTCTCTTCTTGGTCTTCTATATTAGGAATGCTTTCACATTTCCTTTTATATCTCCTGCAACACAAAACTTAGATTTTATTTTGGCTTTCCTAATTTCATCATCCACATCTTACAAAATCATGTGCCTCTATAATTGTATCATCTAAGGCCTAAGAAAAATTAGTAAGTAGGTCAAATCTTGTGTGTACCATCCCTCATCTTCCCTGATGGCATTTTTTCCCCATTCATGCCTCTCTGCCTCTTGTACTTACTGATCTGAATGCCTCCCTAGATCTGTGTTTGCCCTGTTTTCACATCAGCTCATTTGCCTTTCATAAGATACAGTGTCATGGTTACTCTCCGTGACTAGAGGATGCTAATATTGAGATGATACATCATAAAGGCTCTATACCCTGGGAGTCAAACTAACAGGACAGGTAAAGATTTGGCAGAGACTTAGTAATTTTTTTTTGGGGGGGGGATGTTAAATAAATGGTTAAGGCCCTGAAGAAAAGGGAGACAGTAACCGGGTTTTGGTTCTGGCTCCTCTAGAGGGATGTAAACCCAGGTAAGTCACTTGAGCTCAGTGACCCTGTTTCCTCATTTGTTGAGCTCCTGATGCTTTCTCGAGTGTGAAACAACTTGTGTGATTATTTAATTCTGTTTTGTTGGCTGATCCAGTCTCTTCCTGAATAGTTTTCACCAACAAATTTATTAAAGTTCAGTGGCTAATTCATCTATAACATCAGAGTTGCTAGTGAGAACGCATATTCAGGGTGAAGATATTTGGAGAAGGTCCTAGTAAACCAGCCTGCAGAATACCTATTTTGTATTAAAACCAGGAAGAGGCTGGAGTTTTTACATCTAAAATCATAATTCAGTGTCTGGTATACATTATTTTAAAAGCAAGGGTGTTATCCCCCAGGATCACACGTTGTAAGTGTTTATTTTTACCGGGTCCTATCTTTGCTATTGTATTTTTATCTTTTGGCTTCAAGGGTGCCCTTCATAGAGAAGTGTGAAGACACAAATACTCCCATTTGGGAACACACAGTGCTACATCCTTCTCAGTAGTGTCTTCAGTAAAAATAGTTTCTCTTGATAAAAATTATGGATAAAAATGTAAAAACCTAACAGCCAGTGGCCCCTTTAGCAAACCAAACATAACATCTTTCTGTGCTGGGAGACAAATGTGAATTATAAGAGCAGAGGTGATGTGAGGGTGCATTTGAAGGTCAGTCTCTGTTGAAGGCCAAGTGCCTACTGAGAGGAAACATCAGTTAAAGGTCCCACATGAGAAGAATATGACTAATTTAGAGTTTTTCTAGATCAACTCTCTGCCTGCAACATACAGAGAAAATTTCCTCAGCTTACCTCAAGTAATGAAAAGTTTTAACAGAGGGCTGGACACAGGGCAGAAGGCAAGAGAGAGTCCTCATAGGTATCCAGGAACATGATTACAGTCAGGCCTCGCAGGAACCAGAACCAGGTCCAAAGGGCCCCTGGGACCACGGGCATAGGTCATGTGGTCCACAGCTGGGCTCTAAGGTTAATGACTGCTTCTTAATCACCTGCTATCACCAATCACCCTTACACTCTTTCTTTTTCGTAATGTTTGCTTATTTATAATTTCCGTTTCCTCATATCTCTGGTGTGCACATGGACCACCATGACTTTTATAAACTCTTTCTGTCTTTCACTGTATTTCTACTGATAAAGTCCTCATTCTCAATTCATTTTCTCTATTAAAATAAAGATACAGGAGTTCCCATGGTGGTGCAGTTGGTTAAGGACTCAGTGTTGCTGTAGCATTGCTGCAGCTCAGATTCAGTCCCTGGCCTGGGAACTTCCATATGCCCCAGGTATGGCCAAAAAAAAAAAAAAAACCCACATACATATACATAAACATATATATGTACATATATATACATTCTAGCATATAAAAAAGACACAGACACACATATTTGGCTACACAGATGGCATGTGGCACACATACATATATCTGACCACACATGTTGCTTATGGAAGTTCTGGGGCCAGAGATCAAACCCATGCCACAGCAGCAACTCAAGCCATAGTAGTGACAACACCAGATACTTAACCTGCCAAACCATGAGAGAACTCCATTTTCCCTATTGAAATTCTCAAAAGAAAGAATCAAATTCACCTGGTTCATCTTTTCTTATAGATCCAGGTTATGGACTGCTGTTCACAGATTGACTGACCTTGGGTCAACTACCACATTTGGTTCAATGGTCTGTGACCAGAGAAGGAATCATATGAGTCACATAATTCAAAAACCACAATAGCCTAAGTGGCTATGGGCAGAGGCTATGCCCCTTAGAAGATGCTGAATATTAGACCCAACATGATGATTGGTGGGTCAAATCCAGAGACATTTAAAGGACATGAAATTGACTCTATTTCTCTGCCTCTTGAAATTAAGCAGAGAACAAAGCCTATGATTAGTATAATAAGTAGTAGCAGCTGAAAGGAGACGGAGTCAGGATAAGGAGTTAATTGAAAAGAAGATTCTAGGAGCAATAGTTGGTGGGAGAGAAGAAAGGAAAGCGGGGCAGAGAAAGAGTGAGAATCGCGACAGAGGCTAGCCCAGGGTGGTGGGAGACAGGGAGCCAGTTTGCAGAGGAGTCAGGGAGGAGGGAGGGGAGGGTGGGTTTCCTGGTGACGGCCATGCCATCTTAGAGGCAGGCATCGCACTGCCTTGCTGCTTACTAGGGCTGTGGTTATCACAGCGGTTATAACCAGTGCTACTGCCTTTTAACATTCAAGTTAAAGTCTGACAGTACTAAGTGTTGAGGAGAGTGGGGAGAAATAGGAACTGTAACACACTGCTGGCAAGAGTTCAAATGGTATAAACACTTAGCAAAACAGCTCAGCCTGACCTAGTCAAAGTGAAGATGCACCTACTCTTGGCCCAGCAATTCCACTTCTATGTGGAAACTCGGGCAAGTATGCATGAGAGTACATTTTTCAAGACTATTTATAGCAGCATTGCTCCTAAATGCCAAAAACTAAAAACAGCATAAATGTCTATCAACAGTAGAATGGATAAACTTTTGGTGGAGCCACACAATGCATGTTATGAATGCAATGAAAATGAATGAACTTCAGTGACGTATGACATACATGAATAGTTACTAGTGAACACATATCATGTTAGTAAAAGGAACCAAAGAAAGAGAATATGCATGTAAAACTTCATTTATAGAAGTTTCAAAATTGGTAAAACCAAGCCATCATGTTTAGCGACATATACTTAACTGGTAACAAGAAAAAAGGAATATGATTTTATCTTAAAAGAGAATTGCCTAATTATACCAGAATGTGACAGATGATGGTAAAAGAGAGCGTACAGTAAAGTGGGAGAAGGTCTGAGGAGGAAATAAAGTTTATTTTTCTTCATTTATAGTACTTCCAAATAATGAGTTTGAAAGAAGCAATTGAAATGTTTTAAAATGTTGACAAATTTGATTTAATGTTGAAAGCCTTATTTATAAGATGAAGAAAAGGTGTGGATTTTTTTAAATCAAAAATGATATGTAGGGGGATTTTAAAAAGAGTGAAACTATTCATTTTGTTAAAATAAATTGATTTCTACGTGTACAGAATGTCTTATTAAGAAATGGTAGAAATTATTCTGGTTGTCTGTGCATTGACCCAGTCAAATATTCCTGATATCACCAAAATAATTTTCAGTATGAATAAAGTATGATTGTGGATACTCACAAAGACTGGCACAATAACAGCCAACAAATTTATTATCTAAAAATTATTTTCTCTAACTTTAAAATACTCTGGCAAATTGGTGACAACAATAACCTGTACTCAGAGCACATCTTTAAAACCTCAAAGATAGGGGTAAATTTGCATGGCTCCCGGCTGAAAGGTCAGCCTTCTTGTTCGTATTTCCTTGGCTAGCTCCCTACTGTAACACAAAGGGAATTGGAGTGTCAAAGGAAATGATCTTAGTAGATAGGGAGAGTTTTATGTATCATAATTAATGGAGCAAGAAATTTAATCACTGAGGATGTGACTACTGAACCAAAAAGAAAATTTGTATGAAAAAAAGAGATATGAAAACTACAACAGACACGAAAACAAAAGGACAACTTGTATGGAGCTCCTGTGGACTTTGTGGTATCCTGGCCTATCACGAAGGGTCTGAACTCTGGGATCTTTGCCTGACAAGAGCATGACAGGACCGTAATGACGAGAGAAGCCAGTCAGTGTAGAAAAATGTTGCTTCCTAAACACCGTGACCATCTGCTGGCCAAATGGCAAGATATACTTTGTTCCATCGATGGGAACAGTTTGGAATAAGGTTAAGCTGTGAACAGATGCTAGAATGCTTTCTTGAGGAGCTAATATTCAAGGGCAAAAGTATTACCCAGAGTCACACTTTAAAAATTAGGCTTAATAAAGGCATCCTAAAACTCCATAACCAGTAGGTAGCAATATGACTAGAATAGCACTCCTGAAAGATTTCCGGTGTTATAGTCTTTACCACTGAGAACAGACTCAGTTATGGCAATGACTAAGGTGAGTGAAACAGGCTTTAACAGATAATAGAAAATGTGTAATGTACATTGTGTTATTTTAAAAATAGATGTGGTAGAGTTCCTGCTTTGGTGCAGTGGGTTAAGCATCCTACTGCAGTGGCTCCGGTCACTGCTGAGATGCGGGTTACATCCTTGGTCCAGTGCAGTGGGTTAAAGGATCCAGTGTTGCTGCAACTGTGGTATAGGGCTCAGCTATGACTCAGGTTCAGTTCCCAGCCCAGGAAGCTCCATATGCTGCAGGTGTGGCCATAAAAAAAATCAACAAAAACTAGATGTCATTTTTCTGCTTTGTACGTAATACATCTTTTTTAAATACTGTAAGTGATGTTTTGAATTATTTACCATCAAGTGGAAAAGCAGAATTTATAACTCTAAAAAAGTCATCCAGAAAGTGCTGCATTGTGAAGTGGTGACCCCTGTGATTTCTGAGAAGTCTGGGGTTACAGCAAGACCTGGACACCCATTCCCCTAGTCACTAAAGATGGATTCTGCTTTAAGCCTCAGAGTGGATCCTTCAATAGCAAACATTCTAGAGGTAAAAGGGACTGTAGCTACAATCTACTCAAATCCTATTGTTTTAACTGAAAAAAAAACTAAGGTACAAAGTTATCATATTAACTTGTCCACAAAACCAAAACTAAGGTCAGTATCCTAATTCCTGTGTCAGGGTAGGTTCTATTTCATTAGTACAAAGTTCTATTACATGACAAACCCTCATCCTGTCATAGCTCTCACCATACTTCCCTGTCACCCCTGGTCCCCAGCTCCGAGCACAGAACCTAGCACACAGAAAGTACTCACTAAATATTTAGTACAAGAACAGATAGTCAAGTTCATCTTCTTATGTGTGGGTTTGCTGGGCCACAAGAACATGTATTTTGTATTTTTATGGAAATTGCCAAGGGTTTCTACAAAATGATTCTGCTCCCACCAAAAATGTGTGAAGGAGTCTGGCTGCCTGCATTCTCCCCAACAATGACTGTCATCAAGCTTTTAAGTTTTGTCGTTGAGATATAAAAAGTATATTTACATGTCTAATATTCTTTTTGTTTGATTGTGGAAAAGGATGAGCATTTTGTTCTTCTGCTTTTGAGAATTTTATTTCCTTTTTAAAATGAATTATCTGTTCCTATTTCCTGCCCTTTTTATTATTGAGTTGTTTGTTTAATTCTTAGCCACAATTCAAAGGTTTCTTTTGTGTTAAACAAAGTAGCTCCTTTTTTCTGTCAACTGAGTGGCAAATGATATTTCTCTATATTTTATTTGCACTGCCTTTACTATAATTGTTTTGATACATGTGTTTAAAATATCACTGAATCTGTCAATGTTTCTTTTATGAGGTAAGCTTTTATATCATATTTTATTTTTATTTATTTATTTATTTTTTGTCTTTTTGCCTTATCTAGGGCCGTACCCGTGGCATATGGAGGTTCCCAGGCTAGGGGTCTAACAGGAGCTATAGCTGCTGGCCTTCGCCACAGCAACGCGGGATCCGAGCTGCATCTGCAAGCTACACCACAGCTCACGGCAACACCGGATCCTTAACCCACTGAGCAAGGCCAGGGATCGAACCCGCAACCTCATGGTTCCTAGTCGGATTCGTTAACCACTGAGCCATGACGGGAACTCCTATATCATATTCTAAAAGACCTTCCCATGGAAAGATTATTTTTAGGATCAACAATATTTTTCTAGTATGTTTATGTTTAAAATTTTATATTGATTCTCCAGAAATGTATTTTGATGGCAAGGGTAGGGATCTAGCTAACTAAATATTTTGGAACTATTCAATCATTTAAAAGTGCAGTTATCAGAGTTCCCTTTGTGGTGCGGCAGAAATGAATCCAGCTAGTATCCATGAGGATGTGGGTTCAATCCCTGGCCTCACTCAGTGGGTTGGGGATCCAGTGTTGCTGTGAGCTGTGGTGTAGGTTGCAGATGCAGCTTGGATCCCATGTTGCTATGGCTGTGGTGTAGGCTGGTAGCTGTAGCTATTATTTGACCCCTAGCCTGGGAACTTCCATATGCTATTGGTGTGATCCTAAAAAGCGAAAAACAAAACAAAACAGAAAAGAAAAGTGCACTTACCTTACAAATAGCTATGAATGGGTCAATGGTCAGTGTTTCCAACATAGTTTTGTCTTTTTACCTTTTTTTTTTATGTAGAGCCACACCCGTGGCATATGGAAGTTCCCAGGCTAGAGGTCTAACAGGAGCTGTAGCTGCCGGCCTTCGCCAGAGCCACAGCAATGTGGGATCCGAGCCGCGTCTGCAACCTTCACCACAGCTCACAGCAATGCCGGATCCTTAACCCACTGAGCAAGGCCAGGGATTGAACCCGCAACCTCATGGTTCTTATCGGATTCGTTAACCACTGAGCCACAAAGGGAACTCCCTCCAACATAGTTTTGTATTGGGTACTTCAAGTTTGGTGATGGCCTGTTCAGATAATGGTATGGGCAACGCCACTTGCTTCCTTTCAACAGCTGACTGTTCCGTCTCTTCATAGATCAATTGCCAAGCTGCATGCACATATACTCTTGAACTCTACTTAAGTCAGGAAATGTAGGTTCTAATCCAAGATTTACCTACTTGTGTGATTTTAGGCAATCATATTTACTTTTCAGAGTTGCGATTCCTTTTATCATAAAATGAGATGAGATGATGACCTCCAAGACTTTTCCAGAAATCAGATCCAACCATCCTATTATGTCTGCCAGCTTTCACTTCACATTTACAGATGCTATAAATAATCCACAGTTCGATAGACTGTAGAATCTGAAAAGTATTCAAAATGTACTCATCCCCTGTATTCCTTATGCCCCAAAGAGCTTTTAATTCTGATGTTCCCTCTGCCTAAAATATTTTTTTGTTATAATTATCTGCATTTTTCTTGGCTTCCCTTCCTTCAGGTCTCTGCTCAAATGCAACTTTGGCAGAGAAGCATTCACTTACTACCTTGATAACATAGCAAGCTCTATTCCCAAATCATTATTCTTTTTACTTTACTCTGCTGAAGTTTTTTGGACAGAACTTTTACTATCTGACATATTAAATATTTACATATTGTTGTATTCCCAAATAGGATGTGTATCAGTCAGTGTTTGCTGCATCAACAAATGGCCCTAGCACTCCAGTGGCTTGTAAAATGAAACGTTTATCGCTCGCTTATGTCACATGATGACTATGGGTAGGCTGCAGCATTACTTAGTTCTCCTGAGCAGATCCAGGCTCAGCTAGGCTGGCTTCTTCTTCAGGATTTGGGTTGCCAATCTATTCCTTATTGGAATTCCCTAGTGGCCTAGTAGTGGTTAAAGATTTGAAATTTTCATTGCCATGGCTTGGGTCACTGTGATGGTGAAAGTTTGATTCTTGGCTGAGGAATTTCTGCATGCCATCGGTGTGGCGAAAAAAAAAAAGAGAAAGAAGAAGAAAAACTGTTCTAGGATAAATTGTTCTTGTGGTGAAGGGCAGGAATATAAAAGGAAACAGAGCCAAAGCAGGAAATCGCATTTAAAAATTCTGCTTAGATGTGACAGTCACATCTGCTCAAATTTCATTAGCCAAAGCATGTCATTGTAACCAAGCACAGAGTCAAAAAGTCAAGTAGAATATATGCTCTTCTCATAGGATCAAGGCCAAGTCACATGACCCTAAACGAGGATCTAATTAGATACAATAATCCTATTGTTAAGAACAATAATCCAATCTACCAAAAAATATACATTCCATGACTTCATTCTTTTTCTGTAGTAACCTTAAAGCCTGGAAGAGCAGACGTTCAATAGTTGATATTTGATGGATTGCTCTCTGCTAGAGCAAGCCCTCCCACCCCCGGCCTCTTCTTCACCCCCATGGCTTTGTTGTGGCAAAGAGAAATGACATGGACTGAATAATCTTTTACAGTCCTTGTAGGCTAGTGATTATGGGCTAATGGATGACATTTTCAGGTTTGTAATGAAATGCCTGTAGTTTATTTGGCCTCCTTAAACAATGTGCTTTTCTCACAAATTGCAGCATCAGTATTGACATACTGCTTATTTCATGGTGGGGCCACAGTGGCACTGCAGACCTGGTGCACAATGGCCATGGCCAGCTCACCCGTGCCTGCCCTGCACCTCTCCTGCTCGACCCCGGCCTCTCCTGAGACAGGGTGGAAAGCAGACACTGTCTGGCTGGGCAGACAAAACTTTGCTCTTCTCTCCCTCAGGATAGAGAATAGCTTTTTAGATAAATTCTCTCAGAGGAGTTCAAACTGAAATGTATGAAATATCTTAATAATTATGTTGCCTTTTCCCTGAGTCACTAAGCCTGGGTATCAATAGTGGCTAGGAGCTTATGTTCTGGAGTCCAACAGGCTGTTTTTAAATTCCTGGTATATTTTTTAGTGGATTGATTTGGGCTTTGTTACTTCCTTCTCTAAGCCTCAGTTTTTAAATGTGTAAACTTACATCAATAATGGGGCATTATGGGAATTCAAAAAGCAATGTTTTAAAGTATTTAGCATAATACTGGCACATAGCAAGCACTTAATAAACAACATCTGTTATTTCCCAGAGCGTTTGAATATGTAGTGACTCATTGTAGTCACAACATTACCCTATCTTAGCGGTGAGGAAAAAAGAGAAGTGAAATACATGATATGCTCAATGCCATACTCTCAGGGCTGAAGCTCAGGCTCCTTATCATTCCTCTGTTCTCTGGATACAGACAGTACAACAGACACAACTGTATTAAAACTAGGAGTTCCCATTGTGGATCAGCAGGTTACGAACCTGACTAGTATCCATGAGGATGCGGGTTCGATCCCTAGCCTGGCTTAGTGGGTTAAGGATCTAGCGTTGCCATGAGCTATGGTGTGTGTCACAGACGCAGCTCAGATCCCGCATTGCTGTGGTGCAGGCCGGCAGCTCCGATTCGACCCCTAGCCTGGAAACTTCCTTAAGCCGCAGATGCAGGCCTAAGAAAACAACCACAAAAACATGTATCCAGTTCCTATTATAAATGGGTAGTGTGAGGCATCCATCTTCCGCCCATCCTCCGGGGCTATTTCCCAGAGTAGATCCACTGGAGCACTGGTTTCTGAGGCAGTTAATATTTGTTCCAGGAGAAAGGGTCTGTGATCAAGCAAGTCTAATACTAGATTTAAATGGTTGAGCAGTGTTCCTTTTTCACACAGCCTTTAGTACGCTATCGTTCATTCTGAACCTCAAGGGGGAAATGCAGAATACAGTATTTTCCATTTTTATTTGATCACCAAACCCTGTCTCCCTTAGCCTTGCTCCACAGGGAGAGAGACTTCTGCACGACACCCTTTGTGAACCACTCCAAGGGCAAGCTTAAAATGGAATCTAACAGAACACAGATGTAAAACAACAACAACAATGAAAAGAAAACACAGAGGGCACCCTAGTGCCTGGATGTATTAAACAAGTGCAAAAATCAAATAAGTAAATAAAAACTCTATAGACTCTAAGGAAAATTAGATAAATAAAGTCATTTTGCAGAGTGGGAAGTTGGGTGATGTTGTGCATGAGGAGATTGAGTGGAACCAAAGGATGTTAACTTCATTCCATGTGGCTTTAACATTGGACAACGGTGTCATCAGATTCCCAATGACAAAGGTGGTTTTTCTAGATTTGCCTCCCTCATATTCTTGGTCATAATGATGATTCATATTTTAAGTCTGGCAGCTTATCTAATTATGCTTTTTCCTATCTTTCAGATCCTCTTAGCTCCTGGCATTTTGCCCTTAAAATTGCATTAGTTCAATACTCTGATGTTATAGAAACCAGATTCTATTTGTGGTTGTAGAGTCGGTGTCACCAGTGACTTAATGGAGATTCCCTGAGGACACAGTCACTGTATAATGAAGCATAGGCCTCTGTATTCACGAAAATTAAAGAGCTGCAGATTTCTTTCTTTGTCTAGTTTCAGTTTCTTTCTTATAATATTCTCATGTTGTCTCTGAAAGAAATGAAGGATTTATAAATAGCTAGATGCCTAAGTCAAAAATATGAAACTTCTTGGTATTTTAAAGTCTATCAACCACAAAAGCCTTTTAACTATTTGAGATTATATTATTCCAATTGATTCTCTCAACATCCAGCTGAGTAGTCAGTCAAGGCATTGTAGCCCCCCCGACACTGAGTTTTAGAGAAATAGAGAGAGTTCCATGGTAATTACATCTTCAAACTCTCTTCTCCTCATGAGTACATGAGGAAGTTATTGTTTTCTTTACTAATGGGTGTTTCTTTGAGAATTTATGTTCTTTAAAATTATCACAGTCCCACAAACCCCGACAGAACCAAGTATGAAAGTCATCAAGAGCCAGTCATATGTCATTTTTCAACTAAGTGAGTTTGCACAGCATTTGCAAGCAGGATATTTTTAGTGGGTCACAAGCAGAAGTGGTTAAGTGGCTCCCAAATTATGCTCTGTAGTCTAGAATCTATCTCAAACTCTGTATTCATTTATCCAACTGTCTGCTGGATATTTCCACTGAGATGTTCCAGAGGCACCTCAAACACAGGTATTTAACTCAATAGCTCTCTCCCCCTCCCACCCTCTCCTTTTGTATCCTTGGATTTAGCATCCACCTTGAAGTCTTGACTTTTCCCTCTTCCTTACCCTAATAATACCCAATATCCATTGCTTTCTCTTAATCTTTTCTCCAGTCTCTGTTGTCCATCCCTTTACTCACCACCCATATCGTGCTTATCGTCAACCACTACTTTGGGGCTAATCTCACTGCTTTCATTCTTGTCTCCTTCCAACTTTCCACACACTACAACTGCTAGAGAGACTTATTTAAAAACAAATAGAATCATACATTAACTTGCTTAAAAGTCCCCACTGACTCCTTGTCCTCTCCTAGTGGGAGAAAGTCCCAGCTCCTTAGCACAGCTCATAATTGTCGTACCAGGAAACCTGAAATACTTGTACTTGGGTACAAATGCCAGGTTGTTTCTTACCTTTATGCCATTCTTTGCTTATGATCTTCTCTCTACTTGGAATGAGCTCTGCTCTCATCCCTTTCTTTCATTTACCTCTTAATTTTTTTTTTGAGTCCACTATTTTAAAGCTCTGTTCAGGCATCATGAGATCTGGAAACCTTCCTTGGCCCCTTCTCTTCCCCAGTTCACCCAGGTCAGATTAGGCTTTTCTCCTGATTACCCTTTTGGAAATCACAAATGTTATGCTTGCTGCATTATGGAATAATCTGATGTGTGCCAGTCTCCCCCACTGATCTGGGAATTACTTGTAGGGAAGGACTGAATCTTAAAATATTTTTAGTTCTCAACACCTGGCACAGTACTTGGCAGAAAGTAGGCACTCCATGCATATTCCTGAATTGAATAATCATTCAAAGACATCAATCACTTTCAGGAAATGTTTCGGTAAATCTGTATGAGAAATCATTTGTTGGCAACAACATGACTAGCAAAAAAATAATGTCCCACTGAAAGACAGTTGATATGTGAGCATATTTGGGAAGGATTCTAACAATTTCTGTGATATTGGAAGGGCTCCAGATCTGTGTTATGATTCTTTCTGTAAAAAAAAATGGATCGTAGTATGGTAGGCAATGCAGAGGAAGTTTCTGAGCACTGGAGAGAAACAGTTAAATGGTCTGTGCATCTGCAATAAAGTTGCAAATGTCTGCTTTCCTATGCCTCAGTCAACTTGGGTACCACCTAAAGAGAAAGAAGTCTTACTCTTCTCTACTCTTTTTTTCATTATCTCCCCTGTCCCTTCCTCCTCCTCAAGCACATCTCTATTGGATGTGGGAGCAGGGAATTTGCAATTTTCTCACAGATCCAATCCATGAAAGGGTCTTACCTCTGAAAATCCTTGTTGTATGTAAGTGACAGTTTGAGGACATTTTTCTGGCAAGGAGAGAATAAGACCCTTTTATGTAAGTGTTACTCATGCTCTAAAATGTCATACTTGTCCTTTTAGCTGTGAACTTCTTTTTTGTCCGTGTGGTTTATTTTCCACTTTAAAGAAGGATTTTTAAGCCCATGCTGTTCCTCCAGCCATGTGAGGGATACAAAAGAAATGCAGGGCTCTGACTCTGTCCTCAAGGACCCCAGACATTATGGCTGGGGAGGAAACACAAACAAACACGGACATCAAATGTGCTACATGTAGTCAAGCATGTGAGCCTCTCCTTTGGTCCCTGTCATCAGAATGCAGTCTTTCCCTTGGCTGTATTAAACTGTTGAACCTCAAATGCTGACCCATGTACACAAAAAGAATAAGGGGCAAATAAATATTGCTAAGTTTCTGTTTCTAAGTAATATTTATATGAAAATTTGAATTATTGTGCCCCACCACCTCCATTTGTCTCTACCAGGGTAGGGCTACAATTCTCAAAGACAGATATGTACGATCACAGTTCCAGCTTAAGGACACAGCAAGTAGTTCTTATTCTGCAGCTGCCTGTTTAGCGCTAGAGATGCCTCCTGCCTCTGTCAAATGCTACATCTCTATAATATGCTTATCATCTGCCTTTTAGTCTTTGCACAGCCTATCACTGAGACTGGGGTCTTTTTTGCTTTTTTTTAAACCGGTGTTCATTATAACAACTGGGCTAGTCAGAGTAGCCTCCACTGTGCCTCTTTCTTCCAAGTCTCCACCTTATCCCATTTACTTCTTCTAGATGCAAATTGCCTCCCTGCCCATACATCTTCAGTGATTCCCCGTGGTTCACCATGCCAGGTCCTCAGTCTTATGGCCACAGTGGTCTCTGTCCAGACCCCACCTGCCTCTTGGATTTCATCTCCCTCGCCTTCGTTCTTGAACTCAATGCATGCTCAAGCCCAACAGTCCTGCAGACCTGCTCATTCCTTATTGCCATCCTTACTTTACTTTTGCAGTTCTCCTTCGCTAAGACGCCTCCCTCTTACCCCCCATGCAGCACAATGGAGGAAGAGATTAGACATTGTGTGGTGCAAGGGGTTATCTCAGTTTTATTTCCTCAAAAGTTCAAAGTTCTTTGCAGACAGATGCTATAGTTTAGCCATCTTTGTATTTTTCCAGAAAACTGATCATAGTTTCATAAGCTCTAAAACTACGAGCTGAAACTTGGAGAGGACTGGGGTTGTTTTGTTTTGTTTTGCCTTTTTTTTTTTTTTTGGCTGTGCACACAGCATGTGGAAGTTCCAGGGCCAGGGATTGAACCTATATCACAGCAGCAACCCAAGCCACAGCAGTGACAATGCCAGATCCTTAACCTACTGAGCCACCAGTGAACTCCTTCCTTAATTTTTCATTGCTATAGAAAATTTAAAGAACAAATGAAATGAGCTCAGTTATTTCAATCTTAAAGAATTGTGATATTAACATCATGATTAAGAGTAATCTTTGGGGCCTGACTGATTTAAAATATTAGCTCCAGCATTTGCTTGGTGTATAAACTTGTGTGACTTATATCCTGTCTCTGTGACTCAGTTTCTTCACCTGTTAAATGGGAGGAGAGGTAGTAATGATGCCCTGCTCATGGGATTGTTATGAGGATTAAGTTAGAACATGTAAATTCACTTAGAGAAATGCCTGGCACACAATAAAAACTCTCTAAGTGTTAGTTGTGATTGCTGTTAAGATTTGAGTTGCTTCTTCTATGTTGCTAGTTAAAACACAAAAGACTAATGAAGTTAGGTTGTGAACAGTTGAGTAGGTTTGTGGGTATAATTCCTCTTTGACTTTTCCTCTTCTACTGTTCTTTTGTGTGCATCTGGATCTCTCCAGAGACTGTCTCCACTTCTCCTTGGAGAACCTACACCCCTACATTTTGTTCTGTTGGAAGGACAATTGGTTGGTCTTTAGAACTGTGCCACTTAAGATTAGGAAATTCTATTCCTTACTTAACTTCCTCTTTTATTATGGTCCAGATTCCACAGTGTTTGGCTGGTATGCTTGGTACTCTGTTTATTTCCTTGGTTATCTTTATCTCCTTATATAAAAGGGTGTATAAAAGGAACTGTTTGAGTCTCAGTCTTGGCCAAGACCTCAGGGCAAATGACAGCGTACTACAAAGCAAGGTGCCTAGACGCTGGGAGGACTCACAAAGGAGGCAGTGGTCAAAAAGAAGATTTTTTTACAACCCTTAGAAGAACACTCACTATTAGCTTTTTAAAAATTACGATAGTAAAACAGGCTTTAGGAATAGGGCAGGGCTTGTGAAGAGAACTGTAGTGTGATGGGATTCTCAGTTTTGCCTCTACTCCCACCAGTAGCCGTGAAGAGGGAGGACTGATCCCTCACACAAGCTATGGGCAAGGAAATTGATCACGTCCACTCAGATTGTCTGGGCGTGGAGCATCCCAGGGGACTAGTGTCTGGCTCACGCCTTAAGAAATCTAAAGGGAGCGGGACTCTGGGAGGCTGCTCTGATAGCAGAGTGAATAAATGAGAAAATTGCCTTGGTACAACGTAAGCTTCCAGAGTTTATTGGAGTCAAGATGTATGAGTGTCTCCCTGGGTCAGATGTGGGTATAAATGAGAGATAGGGGGTGACTTTTATTAGATCTAGTTCAAGACAGCTGCTTAAAGGGAGAGGAGGCCTGAGCAGAGAGGGGCTGAGAGAATGCACAGTGCTAAGGAAGGACATTAGCAACCAGAGTAGAGAGGCAGTGTTTAATCAAGGGGTGGTAGATGAGAGAGCTTCAGAAATGTGTCCCCAAACTGGATCCCTTAAGTGCCTTCTGAGATTGAGTCCATTTTAAATACTTACTTAGCCCAGGGAGCACTTGCTCTAGACAAGGCCAGTCTAATCCTATATTTGCTGACCTGTAAGGGCAGAAAGCATGGAGAGTGAGAAAAGAGAAGAGGAGGAGAACTAAGGCAGAGATGGCAAGGAGAAGCAATTCCTGCCCTTTCCTATGCTAGTTGCTTCCCTGTAGCTGGCTTAAGTTTGCCCAAGAACAGAGAATTTAACGTTGTATGAAGACCAACTTTTCACTACACTGAGCTGCAGAAAATAATGACTGGAATGAGACAGTGTTTAAGAAGTTTTACTAAAGATATCAGAGGACACATAATTATCTGAAGATGACCAGAAGACCCCTGGAATCTGTCTGCATTTTCATCCAAAGGGATAGGGAGGAACTTGGCAAAGACACCAGCAGAGCTGCTCTTGGATGCAACGCTTGAGCTCCACTTATAATATGTTAAGACTGCGTTTGCTTTATTGAAGAACCACTTTTTTCCTCTTTTCTATTCTGTCTTCTTTTTGATGACTTTCAAGGTAAGGGACTA
Source organism: Catagonus wagneri (assembly GCA_004024745.2). Classification (NCBI taxonomy): domain Eukaryota; kingdom Metazoa; phylum Chordata; class Mammalia; order Artiodactyla; family Tayassuidae; genus Catagonus; species Catagonus wagneri. The sequence continues at coordinate 79,652 of PVHT020000079.1, read as the reverse complement.
AAAAAAAAATGTCTTTACCAACTTTAAGTAGCTAAGTCAGTATGTAAAAGAATGCTATGACCGAACATTTCTTTAATTATTTTCATCTAAGGGAAAGCATAGAAGAATTTTAAAAGCTTTTGGGTTTTTAGGTTAAGAATGGAAGTGACACCGTTATTGACCACCAGTTGAATTATATAAAAAAGTAAAAAATTAATTTGGTTCTTTAAAACTCTTTAGAATAGATTTAAATTTATAGAAAGGTTGTCTAGATAGTAGAGAGAGTTACTATATACCCACACTTAATTTCAGTGATTATTGATATTTAATATTAGTGTGATATATTGGTCATAATTAATAAACCATTATTAATGACCAACAATTTAAAAACATACTGCTATTAACTAAAGTCCATATTTTAAATATTTTAACTAAAGTCCTTCGTTTTTTTCTAATATTCCTTTTCTTTTTCACGAGCCTATGCAGGATATCACATTACATTTCATAGTTATGTCTGCTTAGGATCCTCTTGATTTTGGCAGTTTCACAGATTTTTCCTTGTTATTGATGATCCTTGACACTTCTGAGGAATACTGATCAGGTAGCTTATGGAATGTCCCTCACTTGGGGCTTTTCTGATATTTTTCTTATGATTAGTTTGGTGTTACGAGTTTCTGGGAGGAAGACCGCAGAGATATAGAGACATTCACATTATATCATATGAAGGATATGTATTATCAATATGTCTCATCACTGTTGACGTTAACTTTGATCACCCAGCTGAGGTAGTGTTTTTCAGGTTTCTCCAATTGAAATTATTCTTTCTCCTCTCGTTCTATACTGTAGTCTTTGGGAGGAAGTTACCATGCACAGCCCACACCTAAAGGAGTGGGGTGTTATGCTCCATCTCCTTGAGCATAACTATAAACTCTGCACTTGAAGTTTTTCCATTCTCCTCTTAAGCCAGTTATTTATTTATATTGCCATGGACTCATGGATATTGATTTTATGCTTCTGATTACAATCCAAAGCTATGTTGTTTATTTTGCTCTAAATTGTTCCAGCTTTGACCATTAGGAACTCTTCCAGGTGGCCCCCATGTTCCTTTGAAATAGCCTCATCATCGGGGGTTTCTTATTTTTGCGAATGTCCTTGCTTTCTTGTACTACAGATGCTCCAGGCTCATATATACATTACCTGCCCCAATCCTAGAATCAGCCATTCTCTAAGGAGCCCTGGTTCCTTTAATTGGAGGATGGTATTAGAAACCAAGATGTGGATGCTAGATGTGCTTCTTGCTACTGGAATAATTCAGTTCTTTTTTAAAAAAGAATATTTGGTATCAATTAAATAAATATTTATTTGGTAGAATTTGCCTGTAAAGTCATCTTGTCCTGGACTTTTGTTTGTAGGGAGCTTTTTTTTTTTTTTAGTAACATATTCTGTTTCACCTCTAATGTCAATAAATATTTGTTGAATATCTACTAGTGTGAAATATAGTATTATGCATTAGAGAAGTGAAATTTGAGATTTTTCTGACCACTTTCTATACAGCATCATAATGGGAAGAGAAGAGAAAGATGGATTTGGGAGGTATTTTGAATACAGAATTGACAGAACATAATTACGGCTGGGAAGGATGTGAAGGAAAGGAAGCATTAAGGATGACCCCAAGTTTCTGACTTAGTTAAAGGCTAAAATAGGAAAGACAAAATTGCTTAATAATTTAGTATGGAATCACTATCAATTTTTGCTTGGAACAGATACCTTTCTTCTGTTACTTTTTCTGTCTTGTATATAGTAAAGAGTAATTGATCATGATAAGTTACTGTAAAATAAATCCTATATTTACATCTTGTCTTAGCTAAATAAAAACTGGCTTTTAGGGGAAAGGGATAAAAACCAAAGAATAGAATTCCTTATGAAAGGAGTTCCTGTTGTGGCACAACAGAAATTAATCTGACTAGGACCATGAGGTTGCTGTGAGCTGTGGTATAGGTCACACCTGCATGGCTGTGGCTGTGGCATAGGCCAGCTGCTGTAGCTCCAATTAGACCCCTAGCCTGGGAACCTCCACGTGCTGCAGGTGCGGCCCTAAAAAAAAATCCTTATGAAATATTAAAAAGCAATCAAAAATAAAGGAAATCATCATGTTGATGACATATTTGAATACTGGTATATTTCAAAGATATCCATAGAACACAAAATTACTTTAGAGAAAACAAAAGGGGTTGTTGCAGCATATTAAGGGAAGTAAGTCATACAAAGACAGATATATGATATCACTTTTATGTGGAATCTAGTAAAAGTGATACATAATAACTTATTTATAAAACAGAAACAAACTCACAAATTTCAAAATCAAATTTAAGATTACCATAAGGGAAAACATTGGAGGGAGGGATAAATTAGGAGGATGAGAATAATACATACACACTACTGTATGTAGAATTGATAACCAACAAGGAACTACTCGCTAGCACAGGGAAATCTACTCAATATTCTGTAATAATCTGTACGGGAAAAAAGAATGGATATATGTATATGTATAACTGATTCACTTTGCTGTACTGTTATGTCCCATCGAGCAGAGAAAATCCATGAACACTCAGTCAAACTGCTAGGAGTTTTATTAGCCGATCGGCGACTGCATCCAACCCAGGCATGGGATAGGAGTGCAGCCACGAGTCAAAGTAGGGCTAGACTTATAAAGGCTAAAACCATACGCAGATGGTGTTTTGCACAAGCAAGCGAGCAGTTACAGATGCCATAAATTCGCAGTTAGCACAGCCAAAACAAGATAAGGATGAGGGGAGGGTCTCAGTCTTGCAGAACTGGGCAAGTTCAGGCTTGCAAAACAGGATTAGCCTGTTAGTCTTGTAGAACTATATTTTTGATTAGGGGTCAGAGTATCAAAATGGCTCCACTATGGCTAAATTTAAGGGGATCTGAGTCTCCCTCTGAGTTGGATCTTAACAGTACACCTGAAACTAATACAACAATGTAAGTCAACTATACTCCTAATTTTTTTTTTAAGTCAAGGGAGAGAGGTGTGTTTTTTTTCAACCCCTTTGTCCAAAAGATAGATGACAATATGCGAATGCATGTAATAAAGAAGGAGGAGGATGAGATCTGGTCAAACTCATCCTCTTTATTGAAATGTGATGCTACAGAGCTGTCCTGGATTCTGGGTCCTGCAAACAGCATTTCTAGGAAGTTGCTGATTGCGATCAGAATGCAGGAGCACTCTGGGAAAGAGAGACAATAAATAAATTCTGAAGGTATTGATGTGAAAATTAGAGGAAAACACCTGAAGGAAATCATGGTGAAAACAGCAATTGATCAGGGTTTCCAGGATTGTTTGCTAATTCATCTTCCCGAACAGAAGAGAAGATGAAGACTCTCAAGGGGCCACTTCAGTTAGCACTTTCAGGGAGATGAGATAAGGTGCTTATTGAAGCAAGCAACAAAGAGAAGCACCAGAATAATCTGGATAGAAACCGTTCATTGGACTGAATCATGGAATTTAAAATTGAACTACACTTAGTATGTGAAAAATAATTGAATTTGGAACCCTGCCGGGTGTTGATTAATTCTAGTCAAAGTATTTAAAATTTTCTCTTCTGAATTAAAGGAAAAACACTTTTCCGTTTTGAGGACTGAACATATCCAAACATGAAAGCTAAAAAAAAAAAGGTCCCAAAAGTTCCTGGTAAACTTCCATAGAGTCATCTCACTTAGTTAAGTACTTTCCCATTTAGCAAGGTGGTATTTTGGAAAAGGTTCTCCCCCAGGACTCAAGAGCCCAGACCTGTGCTTCGGCTGCCGCCACGATTCCTTCCATCATTCATCTCTGTGGGCTCCCATTTCCTTGTCGATAAAGTGAGGAGTTTGGATGTGGCTATCTCTGAGTTCTTCTCAAGCTCCAAAATTCTGAAGCTAGAGCATATTTGAATAAATGACCTTTTCTGTGTGGTGTTCACTTGTGATAAGATGAGAGGTATACATGGGGACTCTAAATCCTGGCTCTGCCATGTACCAGCTGGTGAGCTTGGACTAATTGTTTAATCCCTTTTACCTTCCGTGACTTGGAAAAGAGACACAGTGCTTTTTTAAAAATATACATATATTGGAATATAACTGACTTACAATGTTGTGTTAGTTACAGCTGTACAGTAATGTGAATCATTTATGCAGAATGCTTTTCCTAGGGTTGTTAGTAAATTTTAAATGAAGAATGTTTGCAAACCCCGCACAGTTCTTAACAAATATTTGACCTTTAAAAATGGAAGTTTGGCTTTTTTTGTCTTTTGTCTTTTTTTGAGGGCCGCTGTTGTGTCCCACCAAGAAGAGAAAATCCACGAACACTCAGTCAAACTGCTAGGAGTTTTATTAGCCAATCAGCGACTGCCTCCAACCCAGGCATGGGATAGGAGTGCAGCCCTGAGTCAAAGTAGGGCTAGACTTATAAAGGCTAAAACCATACACAGATGGTGTTTTGCACAAGCAAGCAAGGCTAAAACCATACACAGATGGTGTTTTGCACAAGCAAGCAAGAAGTTACAGAAGCCATAAATTCGCAGTTAGCACAGCCAAAACAAGATAAGGACGAGGGGAGGGGGTCAGTCTTGCAGAACTGGGCAAGGTCGGGCTTGCAAAACAGGATTAGCCTGTTAGTCCTGCAGAACAATATTTTTTTGTTAGGGTCAGGGTCTGGGGCCTGAGTTAAGATGACTTCCCTTAGAATCAAAATGGCTCCACTATGGCTAAATTTAAGGGGGTCTGAGTCTCCCTCTGTGTTGGATCTTAACACCGCACCAGAGGCATATGAAGGTTCCCAGGCTAGGGGTCCAATCAGAGCTGTTGCTGCTGGCCTACACCACAACCACAGTAACACAGGATCCGAGCCATGTCTACGACCTATACCACAGCTCATGGCAACAGCGGATCCTTAACCCACAGAGCGAGGCCAGGGATGGAACCCACAAACTCATAGTTCCTAGTCGGATTTGTCTCTGCTTAACCACGATGGGAACTCTAGTTGTTTTTATCGTTACTGTTATTTCAGATGACAATCATGAAAATGGTGGCATGGCCAAAAAAACTGGAAGGAAGAAGGAGAATTTTCCAGGTTAAGTTTCCAAAGTTGAAAGCCATCAGCAAATAATTCCTTAGTCATCTGAAAGTGTTAAAGCACCTCAAATCATAGGTCTCTTTGAGCTGGACTTCTAAAAATCCTCTTTCCTTCTCTCTGGAATTGACTTACCTTCAAAACTGTAGTACATTGGGCTAACCACCCTGAAAAAGGAAAGAGGTTTTGTTAGCTCACTTGAATTTATTCCTTCTGCCATAATAACTCTGAATATTGGACTGTTCCATTTCTTTCATTGGTAATCTGGAAAAAAGGGTAAGAGAGTCACTGTGAACTCTAGATTGTTCTCACCTGCAAAACGTATCCCTTGGATAAGAGAGATTCATAAGACAGGATTTGGGGTCTATTTCTGCTTCACAGCCTGGTTCACTGGAAGCCTGGCTTAGTTGCTCCTTTCTGGTCATTGACTGAGGCCCCACTGATGGGCTTCCCTCTTCCAGTTTCTTTGGGGATGCTGAGAGGAAGAAGAGACTTCTGAACTGCTGAGAAAAATCTTCAATAAAAGTGATCTCTTGCCAGAGAGCATCTTTTTTACATGTGTTTGGCACATTCACACAAGCATGTGTATGAGCATGCACTCACACTCATCGTTGACCATCCTGCTGATGCTTTGTGTGGACAGGGAATGAACAGCTTTTTCCTCCTTACCTGGCTGTTATCCTCTTATGCAGAGATCCTTCATCAATGCCGGGAAATAACTGATGCTTTACTGTATGTGATCAGCTGTAGACATTTCCCTTTAGTTGGTGCAGTCTTCTGTGTAATTCTCATTCCCATCTCTCCCAAGCCTCTTCTTTCTTTCAGAGCCTGCCTGTTGCATTTATTACATTGTTTTCATGGTTTCACAGTTTTACTGAAGCTGTGCCTTTCATAGTGTTATGTGTTTAATACTTTTGGAAGGGAATAAAGTATCAGTGTCCCACACAAATGCAAATCTGTGAGGGAGATTGGGTTGTACAACATAGGACTAAGGTTAATTCATTTTCTCAATGTAGAAATAACACCTAAAGCTAATTATTGAACTTACTGCAGGAGCAGTAAAGAGAAACAAAATACAGGAAATTTCAGGTGTAGTGACTTAATTAAGGAAATTATAGGATCCTAGTAAACATCACTGATCATATTGTCACTTAGGGAGTTAGTTTTTGCTTGTATTTTGGTGAATGTAGAAAATAGGTCTTTTCTTTGGTAATCTATGCCTAGAGATGTCAAATATAGTTTCTGAGAGGAAGAATAGGAATGAGTTGTCATGAAAATTTTAATATTTATTGCCTTTTCAGTGAGTAATTTATTTCCCCCTTTCCCATATTTAGAAATTCTTACAATTACTTGGACAATTCCTTCTGAAACAAGCTTTCCTCTTTTTCTCCAGCCAGCCCCTGTGGGTTCACTTTTACAGGGTCTGAGACTAGGACAAGAGTTAAGATGTGTGAATGTTTCTTCACTAGGAAAATATTTATTGTTTTCAGTTTGCCTTCCAGCACTCAAATATTAGTTCATTAAATAGTTGTTGGAAATGCTTAACTAATTCATTATATTTGTTAAAATTACTTTTCCTCTTTCAGGCACTTTGGAGAGAAAGTGGGACTTTGGAAAAAGTCCACAACTGAGTGAGAATGAAAGATATATTTTTAACTTAATCCATTTATTTTAACACAAAGTCGTAGGCATTTCTATCTGAACTCCAGACCTCCTGCTCAAAATATCAGTTTGAGTGCAAGAGTTCATCCTCCTCTTTCACCTTCCACCCCCCTTACAAAATTCCATTGAAATGACAGGAGTATTTCTTTAAAAAGTAATTCATAATAGCACTCTAAAACAGAAAAGTGCCCACCAATGGACTGGACATTTTTGACACATTTCAACTGGTATTGGTTTGATAGAGAAATCAGAGCAGAGAAAATTACAGCCTGATACATACGAAGTTTTGTGGTCAGAGGAAAAAAGCATAGCAGTTCATTCCAAACTTAAAAAAAAAGGAGAAAGAAATGGGGGGGAGGGGAAAGGGGGAAAGAAAGGCTTAGGCAACCTACTCAAGACTAAAATACTGCTAGAATTAGGCAGAGGTGGAGATTCCCCAGCCTGCATCTCTGTAACCCATTATTTAGCCTTGAAGAAAACTTGCTCATCAAAATGCCTTGACCCATCACACAAAGCATATGTGAGCCCATCTTATCAAAAGAAGGATCCATTAAGAAAATAGATTTACTAGTCTTTGAAAAAATGCTTTCCAGCCATTTATACTAAGCAACAAAGTCCTTTATCCACTATGATTTAATCACCAAGGATCTCCAGACATTTAAAGGAAATCCATAGCATGAAAAAAGGTGCACCAAGGTGAACAATCAGAACAGTTTGCCTTGGGGAAAGCAAAGAAAATTCTGGTGCCAGAAGTTAACTTCTTAAAAAGTCTATTCTCTACAAAACCCAAAAGTCTGCTATGTTTATAAAAATGCACTGCTTTTTCAGAAAGGAGAAGTAGAGAAAAAAAAATTTTGAAAAATATGTATTTAATTATTGAATGAAGAAGTAATCACTGGATTGAATAAATTATTAAATGCACACATCTGACTATTTATCTGTAATCTAGTAATATGGATGATAGAGTGTACGAAATGTCCCATAATGTTACACACAATGTCTTAGAGGTAGGATTTCTAAGTGAGAACAGATAGGAGAACTAAAGAGATAAAAGAAGAAAATGTCTTTGTCTTCCGTTTTTAGTCTTCAGTCTACCAGCTATTTAGTCTTCAGTCTGAACAGCATCAGAAAAGATTCCTTTGTAGACGTATCCTATTGAAAATCCATAACCCCAAGGATAAAGAGAAAATAATAAAAGCAGAGAGAGAAATCAGATTACCAGATAGATACATAGATAGACAAATAGATGATAGATATAGATGGGTTTGTAGATTATTGTGAACTTTAGAAGAATAAAAATAAAGGTATAACTAAAAAATATTTGGGAAGTTGAGAAAGAGAGGTAAAAGAAGGATTAATGTGACAATTTCAAGTTTCATTGCAGAAGATCAGTAGATAATATCTAAAGTTTATAAATCCAGAAATAGAAGTATAACAATAAGGAGAACCAAGTCAGAGGAAAAGATTAACAAAGATTCCATCTGTGGAAGTGGAGCAGAGGAGGTGTCATAGGAAAACAGGAAGAGTCTTATATTTTATATTTACAACATGCTTTCTCTACTGTCTTAAATTTCTTACTGTGTCCATGGAATACCTCTATGATTAAAACTAAGTTATGAAAATAGAAGAAAGTATATAAAAATGAACTTACAGTGAATCCATCTCTTAGCTGTGGAAAAGGGCAAATTCACTTGATCATCTGCATGTATTTTTCAATGCATTCAGAAACATGAAAGAGCATTAAAAAACACCTCACCTGTTCATAAAAGATCTAAAGAACTTAGCTTTTACATTAAACTTGATTTTGAATTATTAAGTAATATAAATAAGTTAATGTATTTGTCAAAAGTACAAGAGAAAACAGTTTACTTCTTAGTGATTTAAATCTATTAAAATAAAATGATTCTGTTAATGGTAAGTATTTGCTGAATTCCTGCTGGGTACTGAGTCTGTGTGAAGTATTGTGGGAAAACATAAAAAGTAAAGTGGAAAGATATTTTCTCATAATAAATACATGAATGTGTGGAAATTATCATATAATTATATTTTTATTTCATTTTATTTTTTTATGTTCTTTTAGGGCCACACCCACGGCATATGAAGGTTCCCAGGATAGAGGTCAAATCAGAGCTGTAGCTGCTAGCCTACAGCACAGCCACAGCAATGCGGGATTGGAGCCATGTCTGCAGCCTACACCACAGCTCATGGCAACGCTGGATCCTTAACCCACTGAGCAAGGGCAGGGATTGAACCTGCATCCTCATGAATGCTAGGCAGATTTGTTAACCACTGAGCCACAACAGGAACTCCATAATTATATTTTTAAATGGTTACCTTTGATTATATGTATCCCAGTGGGAAAAAATACTGATCCTTTTCTAAGTTCGTTGGTCTAATAAATCAGCAGTCATTGCCTATGATCTCCATGAGAAATGTTTATATTCTACACAGTAGAAACTTGCTAACATCCTGAAGCACCATGTTTAGAAAGAGAGCTAGATGAACAGATTTTCCAAAAGAACTAATTTCCAAAGAAGAATAAAAAAAAAACGTCCAGGAAGAAAGATATCAAGTGGAAGTGTAGCGTCTGGGATTGTATTTTACAAAACCTTCCCATTATCCATGGAGGTGGTTGTTAAAACCAACTGCACAAAAGACTAAAAGAGGATTTGCTTTTTTGAAAAAGAAACATAGAAGTACCAGTGAGAGGGTTAAAATGTCGTCTAGAAACAACTGATTTTAATAAAGTGAAAATACTTATCTAAATCAGGAATACATATTCTTTTATATCACATTGTAACCAAATTTTCCAAAATACCAGGAGGGGCAACAAAGAAGTAACCAGTTGGAAACTGAGGACTGGCAAAGTTCAAGACAAAAATGGTAAGTTTTGTTTTAATATATAGTAAGTTTATTTAGAAAAATCAGTGAGTGCTAATATTGGAGTCCAATGAGAAAAAGTAGGTAAATAGTACCTGAGAAACTGCATTTCTTTAAAATCTGCTCCATTTTTTTTTGCTTTCATTTAACAGATATTTATTGGGTTTTTACTATGTATCAGGCACTACACTAGGTGGTGGTTACATATCAATGAATTTCATTTTTATTTGAATTTGTGATGAAGATATATCTAATAGCTATTTTGGTCATAATGTTACCTCTTATTGAAGAGATTGTCTTTTCCCCATTGTATATTCTTGCCTTCTTTGTCATAGATTAATTGACAATATGTGTGTGGGTTTATTTCTGGGCTCTCTATTCTGTTCCATTGATCTATGTGTCTGTTTTTGTACCAGCACCATACTGTTTTGATTACTGTTGTTCTGTAATATAATCTGAAGTCAGGGAGTGTGATTCCTCCTGCTCTGTTCTTATATCACAAGATTGCTTTGGTTATTTGGGGTCTTTCGTGGTTCCATATAAATTTTAGGATTATTTGTTCTAGTTCTATGAAAATGTCATGTATTTTGATAGTGATTACATTGAATCTAGATCACTTTGGGTAATATGGGCATTTTAACATTATTAATTCTTCCAGTCATGAACATAGGATATCTTTCCATTTATTTGAATTGTCTTCAATTTTCCTCATCAGTCATAGTTTTCAGAGTACAAGCCTTTTACTTCCTTGGTTAAAGTTATTCCTAGGTGGAGTTCCCATTGTGGATGGTGGTAATGAACCTGATTGGTAATGAGGATGTAGCTTCAATCCTTGACCTCGCTCAGTGAGTTAAGGATCCAGTGTTGCTGTGAGCTGTGGTTTAGGTCACAGAGGTGGCTCAGATCCTGCGTTGCTGTGACTGTGGGGTAAGCTGGCACCTGCAGCTCTAATTTGACCCCTAGCCTGGGAACTTCCATATGCCATGGGTGCAGCCTGTGCACAAACACACACACACACACACACACACACACACAAGCTATTCCTAGGTATTTTATTCTTTTTGATGTGATTTTTAAATGGGACCATTTATTGATTTCTCTTTCAGATAGTTCATTATTAGTGTATGGATATACAACATATTTCTGTATGTTAATCTTGTATCCTACACCTTTACTGAATTAAGCTGTTAGTTCTAATAGTTTTGGGGGGAGTCCTTAGGTATTATGTCACCTGCAAATAATGACAGTTTTACTTCCTTCCAATTCGGATGGCTTTTATCTCTTTTTCTGGTCTGATTGCTGTGGCTAGGACTTCCAAAGCCATGTTAACTAAAGTAGCAAGAGTGGACATTCTTGTCTTATTCCTGATCTTAGAGGGAAAGATTTCAGCTTTTCACCACTGTCTATGATGTTAGCTATATATAAAATAAAAAGTTAGAAGGAAATAATGTTCAGCGCAGGGAAAATAGCCAATACTTTATAACAACTTTTTATGGACTATAACCTGTAAAAATGCCGATCACTGTATTGTACACCTGAAACTAATATAATATTGTGAGTAAGCTATACTTCAATTTAAAGAAATGCACAGTGTTAAGCAGATCATCCACAACAGAATAAAGTCATTATATATATGTGGGAAAAAATGTTACCTCTTTACTTAATAGATAATTATATCTTTATTGAAAGCAAATGAGAGAGTTCATTCAGTATCTGAGATTCAAATGATATCACCTAAGGAACTTTTTCAGTAGTTGAAAATGACCGACAGCATCATAGCTTATGACAGCATCCTTCACCTGTGGGCACTTACCAGAGTTTCAAAGCCTGTATCTCCAATATGTTATCAACATCTGTTAAGGAGCTCGACCTGCAAGGCTAAACTGGCTAGTAGAAGTGAGTATTTTTAGAAGATCATTCTTTTAAAAACAGCATGGAATTGTTAAAAAAAACAGCACTAGGCTTTAGTACTAGAGTGCTAGGTTAGAATCCTAAGCTCTCTGTCTTCAATTTTTTTACATCCAAAATGGATTAGTAACACTTGCTACTTCCCAGGGTGACTATGGAAATCAAAAAGAGTTAAAATTATAATATTGCCTGCCACAATAAGTGTTAGCTATTAAGTGAGACAAGTGGAAAAACTTAAGTTCCAGAATGTACAGGCAATAAAAGAGTTGGAAGATCACACAGGGAAAAACATCTGTAAGGACAGGAAGTTCCTAAAGAACAGTATGATTTAGGTAATATTTCTGATGGACAAAGGCTGAAGGTGGTGATGGAGGTAGTGTGTACCAGGGAGAATGTAGGACCAGTCCAGTGACACAACAGGGCTTATCTGCAGTACTGAAATAGGTCATGATGACGACATAGGCCTGAAACAGGTGTTTTCCATTCATCTAACTCCCTACTCGTGATGCTGACATAGGCCTCCTGACGAATATTATAGAAAATTGCTGAAAACTTAAAAACAATAACAGAACTTTTAAAATGTACTTTGTGAAATGAGAGTTAGTGCAAGTCACAATATAAAATAACCATCTCTCTGGATCTCCTGGTAGCTTACAGTTGGTTTCATTCATGCTTTCTGGTCATTTGTTTCAGTATATCTGTAAAATGGGGAAAAAGAGAGTGCTGACCTTTTCATCTGATAACTAGAACCCAGAGTTCCAGTGGTGCAATCGGTTAGCACGTGAGACTTATGCAGATACCTAGAACCCTCTAGAGTCTCGGTGCTATGGAGAAATTTTGACTCTATGTAGATAATCTATTTAGAAGACCACTAAGCCTATGAAAATTGAGATGTCTAAAAAGAATAGAAAAAAATATTACTAGTGTCTTATATCAATGAAGACTGTAGAAAATAAACAGAAAAATTTCAAAGTTCCATTACAATCTATTTTGGTATAGGTGACATTTAAGCAGATAGGACAGTTGCCCACAATGCCAATGAAACATATGTCCTGAACTCTGTTTTCTTCTATTAATACATGAAGACATCAAGGTAGGTAACTTCCCATGTATGTTGTACCCACTTCTTCGGTTGAGGTACTGAGCCATGATCTATGTGTTTAGCTATATAGAGATGGAACCCAAAAGAAAAATAAAGAGACAAATATGTGGTCTGTAACACATTTTGAAGAATGACAAATTTAAGAAAAAGCAAGCTATCTGACAATGTCATTTTTTTTTTAAAAAAAGTAAGGGCCAAGGGAAGAAGAAGAAAATGTAGTTGGAAGGTTATTAAGGGATAATTTAATCTAACTATCTGTTTGACAAGAAAATACCAGAATTTTAGAAAGTTATGACAGTCTTCCCAAGATGACACACCAAGGTAACGGCAGAACCAGGGTTGGAGCCAGAGCTTATTGTGTTTAATCAGTGTTTCATCGGCAGTGCTCTAGATACTGGGATAACCTGGTCAGATGATGAGCTGTAGGGCTTCCAGTTCTTTTTTTCCATCTCATGAGAATTCAACAGTCACTTTTATAAAAACAACAGTCAATGAGAGAAATATTTTTTATCAAGTATCTATAATGTGGTAGGCCAAAGATGAAACATTTTTCTACAGCATTTAAAACTTTCCCTGTGAATAGGTTGGTTCTGATTTATAGTTAAGGTATGCTTATTCCTCTACCCTTGAGATAGTTCAGAAGTACCTCTCACAAACCATGAAGCCATTGTTCTCACTTTGAGTCTGGATTAAGCCCACAATATCCACTTAAACATCTGCCCACCAGCCCACTTCTCTCTAAATGCCCATCACTCCATTCTTATTGTCACACCTGCCTTCACCTCCAGTCTGTTAACTCCTTTGAAAGGAGATTCTGCCTCTTGTCCTTCTCTGCTCACTATGGTGCTGAACACAGTGTTTTGTCCACTTAGGTCTTCAAAATATCATCGTGTCTTTTTTTTTTTTTAAGAGCAGAATCAGATGGCTTGAGTAGAGTGTTTTAAGGGCATGCCCCTTGGACTAAGAGTGACAGCAGATTTCTATTGGTTTTAAATGGAAAGATGAGCAGAAACAATGGATTGGAGACTACTGTAATATCTAGGATCTGACTGTTGTTACACGATGTCTGTAAATGGGAAAGCCAATTTCAATCCTTTTTTTTTTTTTGCTACATGAGAATTTTTTTGGAAATATGAGAATTGGGGAATTGAGACAGCTGAGAAGGCCTGGGAGAATTGAACGGGGATAATGACCACCTACATGATTTGAGGGACTCAATACAAAGTGGAAATGCAGGGCCTCGTGTTCAACAATTATGTAGAATTTCAAGATGGCAGCGACAGAGCATTAAACCAAGCCAGAGGTCCTTCTGAGCTCGGAGCCCTGTGCCACAGCTCAGGTCACACACCCATGAATCCAGCCCTCCCTGGAATCCCAAATTAAGTACAATGTCAGTAATAAACCAGAGGCTTACTCCTTCACATGTCTGGTCCACGTTTCTTTCCTCTTCTCCCCTCCACTTTCAATCTCATACCTTTAAACATTCTTTGTTTCTTAGTTTGGTTTACAACTCAGACTTTAGAAATCTGCCTCATTCCAACATCAAATGATTTCAATTATAAATTACATACCTCCTGGAGTTCCCATGTGGCTCAGCAGTTAATAAACACAACTAGTATCCATGAGAATGCAGGTTCTATCCCTGACCTCACTCCATGGGTTAAGGATCCAGTGTTGCCATGAGCTGTGGTATAAGTTGCAGACATAGTTCAGATCCCATGTGGCTGTGGTTTAGGCCAGCAGCTACATCTCCAATTTGACCCCTATCCTGGGAACCTCCATATGCCTTGGTTGCAGCACTAAAAATAAATAAACAAATAAATACATACATATATAAATAATATACCTACTGATTAAGTGTCCTTTTTTTCAGTTTGTTGATCACCATGTGTGCAGTCAGTTCAGAGTGAAGTTTTTTGGAGGAGCAGCGAAATATTCTTGGACAGACATATTTTGCCTATACAATTTGGTATTAGAAAGATAAACCTAATTATCACTCAAAATTTTCTCAAATCTCATGTGGCATAGTGCTTAGAATTGGCATAATTTTTGAGAAAAAGAACCTTTTTGATAGAATCTTTTCTTTCAGAGAGATCTTGAAAATATGAAAGTATTGGAGACTGGGATGCTTCTTGTTACAAAAGCCAGAAAGGCAAATATTGGACAAAACACAAGAATGAAAAGGGTCTTGTTTTTCCCTTATGGGCCCTGCCATAACTGTAAATGGCTTATTTTTATGTTGGGCAAAGAAAAATCTATTAAATTGAGATATCTGAGAATTTATAAATAATATAAAGAATTCAAATATATTTTCTTACCAAAATCAAAAAATATGACAGTTGCGTATCTGTTTTAAAGGTTTATAGGAACTTTTGTATCTGTTGAGTAATTTATGCATACATGCTATTCTTACTTGTTACTGGGAATAACATAGAAATGCTGATTTTTTTTACAGCATCTTTTAAAATATATGAATTCAATAAGCCTTGATAATGATTCTCTTCCAACAAATGGAAATTAGGATTGCTGATCAGAGATGAAATGTTGAAAAACTGATAGAGTTGGTGGGGTGAGATATGACAAAATTGATAAAATAGTTTCCTCTCTTTAGCCAAAATGCATGGTATGCTAAACTTCTATATATGTAACCATAAAGTTGTCAAATGTAGCAATAGATCATATATAAAAGCCGATTTGAGTGTGTATTTATAATTCTAGGCTGAAAGTCAATTTTCCCAAGATGACATACCAAGGTAATGGCAGAGCTAATATTTAGAAATGTCTGATGTCTCCTCCCATGAGTCCTCAACTCATCCAAGCCATTGACATGTACTCCACATATACTGATCATGGTGGGTTGATTTAAAATGCAGAACACACAGAAGTTCCCACTGTGGCTCAGTGGTTAAGAACTCGACATAGTATACGTGAGGATGTGGGTTCAATCCCCGGCCTTGCTCAGTGAGTTAAGGATCCAGCATAGGTCGCAGATGTGGCTTGGATCTGACATTGCCGTGGCTGTGGTATAGGCTGGCTGCTGTGGCTGTGGTGTAGGCCAGCAGCTGCAGCTCCAATTTGACCCCTAGCCTCAGAACTTCCATGTGCCACAGATGCAGCACTAAAAATAAAATGAAATAAAATAATAAAATGCAGAACACAGGTGACAGGTTTCCTTTCTCATTTGATTGTTAGTTCAAGGCCAGTCATTACTGAGCATACTCTCCAGGGTTCCAAGATAACCCAAAGCCGTGGGCAAAGAGATGTGCTGTACTGATGCTGTGGTAGAACAGTCTAGATAAATTTTAGGAACCTAACCATCTAGAATTTGTATTTTCCAGGACTCTTGACTATAAGTAACAGAAATCCAAGTCAAATTGGCTGAAGTATAGAATGAAATGTGTTGGACATACTAATAACACTGCTGTAGCCAAGGATTCAAATTGTGTCATTAAGATTTTTCTCTCATGGAGTTCCCGTCATGGCTCAATGGTTAACAAATCCGACTAGGAACCATGAGGTTGCAGGTTTGATCCCTGGCCTTGCTCAGTGGGTTAAGGATCCAGCGTTGCCATGAGCTGTGGTGTAGGCTGCAGACATGGCTCCAATCCCGCATTGTTGTGGCTGTGGCGAAGGCTGGCAGCTACAGCTCCTCTTAGACCCCTAGCCTGGGAACCTCCATATGCCACGGGTGTGGCCTTAGATAAGGCAAAAAGACAAAAAAAAAAAAAAAAAAAAAAACGATTTTTCTCTCCTGGAATTCCTGTTGTGGCACAGTAGGTTAGGAATCCAAGGGTAGCAGCTCAGGTCACTGCAAAGGCGTGGTTTGATACCTGCCCCAGCTCAGTGGGTTTAAGGATCAGGCATTGCAGCAGCTGCAGTGTAGGTAGCAGTTGTGGCTCTGATTCAGTCCCTGGTCTGGGAACTTCCATATGCTGTGGGTGCAGCCATAAAAAAAAAAAAAAAGGATTTTCTCTCTTTTCTCGCCTTTTTAGAACACATGATATTTTATTTTTATTTTTGTTCTGTTTACACGGGATCCGAGCCACACCTGTGACCTACACTGCAGTTTGAGGCAACTCTGGATTCTTAGCCCACTGAGCAAGGCCAGGGATTGAACCAGTATCCTCACCTACACTATGGCAGGTTCTTAACCTGTTGAGCCACAATGAGAACTTTCCTCACCTTTTATTTGCTTGCCTCAGGACTGTTTCAATATCTTATGTACTTTCTTCATGGAGGTTAAAGTATAAAATCTAATAGCTTTAGGATTCTATTGTTCTTAATTCTCCTAACCTCAGAAACAGAGAGAAATCATCACTCTTAAAGGATATATAAAGATGTGCTCTTCAGGGACTCTGATTTGCCATCCTTGAGTGATAGACCAGGCCTGTGTCTAGAGGATAAAATTATCTGATTGACTCACCTGGCCCACATGTACACATCTGTGAAGAGGGAGCCAGGATCTTTGATTGGCAACCTCGTAAGGCTCGCAAGGGTGGGGAGGGGGCCAGTCCCTTCAAAGAAGCAAGGAAGGGCCAATGCAAATATTTATCAAGAGCAACCATACTCATTATAGAAAGGGAGAAAATGAATAAACATCTAATAAGAGGATAGGAGATGAATAAAACATATTAAGGGGGCAGAAAAGTTTTAAGAATGACTGCTGACTAAAAGTCTCCTTCTGTATTTTCGGAAGCTGTTTCTTTTATACTTAATGTATCATATAAATCCATGCAAAAGATGACCATTTTCATAGATAAATAGGCAAATGGTTCCTAACAGGCAACTGATAAAAGAGGAGTTAGAAATGTTAACAAAAAGGGAAAAGTTCAGATTTACTGGAAACAAATTGAAAATTGAAAACAAGATAATGAGGAGTTGCCATTGTGGCACAGCAGAAATGAATCTAGTATCCATGAGGATATGGGTTTGATCCCTGGCCTTAATCAGTGGGTCAGGGATCCAGCGTTGCCATGAGGTGTGGTGTAGGTCGCAGAGGCGGTGCGAATCCTGCCTGCTGTGGCTATGGTGTAGGCTGGCAGCTATAGATCTGATTCAACCCCTAGCCTGGGAACTTCCATATGCCTTGGGGGCGGCCCTATAAAAGCAAAAAAAAAATCATGATTTTCACCTCCAGCCAAGATGGAGTATCAGGAATCTGATGTACTCTCCTGTTACAATAAATCGGAAAACTGGATAAAATATATACTCCTTTGGAGAAGAGAAACAAAGTGAGCCTTATAATTACACCAGGTCAGTGGCTGGGGAGTTTGCAGGCCACAGCGTAGGGAGCAAGGACCCAAACAAATCCTAGCCATCTTCACCATGTGAGGGGACAAAAGTCAACATGAATTCATCAAAATAGTAGTAGAAGGGAATTTCTTTATCTCGATTATCTTAGTTTGGACTGCTGTAACAAAACCCGCGGACTGAGTAGCTTAAACATGAAATATTTATTTCTCTGGAAACAAGCTGAGAAGTCTAAGATCAAGACGTCGGTAGGTTCAGTGTCTGGGGAGAACCCTCTTCCTGGTTTTCAGAAAGTCATCTTCTTGCTGTATCCTCAGGTGGCAGAACATTCTAGCCTCCACTTCTTACAGACTCTAATGACAGGATGGAGGCCTCCCCCTCCTCTTAGCTGGGAACAGGGGATGTGTGATATTTTGGGGCCACTTGGTGATTTTGTTTTGACTCATTTATCATGCTGTCAGAGTGACTGATGTTCTGTGAGTGTCTATCCAGCAGGAGAATAGCATGGCCTGGCTGTGAGCGTCAGACTGGTTTCCAGCAGCAGTCAAAGGCTGCTTTCTACTTTCTGAGAAACAAATTAAGGAAAATATCTCCCCGTAACATGTAACGTGTGCTTGTATTTGTCTGTCGTGGAGTTTGAAACTTCTCTCCTTTAGGGAATACATATATTCATATTCCTATGTATATTTATATAATTTTTTTCTCAAAAACAATGGTCACTGCAGTGGACACTGTTACCAGTTGCTCTTCTCCCAATACTTGTTTCTCTTTGCTTTGCTGACACTGTACCTCTCTGAGTTTTGTCTATATCTGTGACCTTGCTCAGATCTCCTAGGAATTTCCTTTACTGCATCCATACTCTCTCCCTGCTGATCTCGTCCATTCCCGTAACTTTAAATACTATCTCTATGGTGGTAAGTTCTACATTTCTGTCTACGTCAGGCTTCTCCCCTGACCCCTAGACTCACTTATTCAACCACCCACTCTACAACATCAGCTGAAATTTCACAAAAGTCTCAAACTTAAGGTTCTGAAAAGGAATGTGTTGACTTTCTTACCCAGTGTCACTCCTCTTCTGGTCTTGGCCATCTCACTAAGCAAGCCCAACATCTACCTAGATTCTCAAGCTTGCAACCTGAGAGTCAAACGTGATACACACGTACCCTCAGTCCCCGTATCTCATCCACCAGCAAATCCTATTGTTTCTATTCTGAAATGAAACTCAGATCTCCTCACTTTTGCCACTTCCTTCCCAGTTCTGGTCCAGCCCATCATCATTACTCTCTCCACAACAGCAGCTCATTAGTCTCTCAGCTTCCACCTTGGAACTTTTTCCAAGCTATTCTCATAACAGTCAACATCATCTTTTAAAAGCATAAATGTAATTAAATCCACTTCCTCTTGTCTTAAATCCTTTCCAATGCATGCATGCATGCATGTATTTATTTATTTATTTATTTATTTATTTTTAGGGCCTCCATTGGGGCATATAGAAGTTCCCGGGCTAGAGGTCAGATCTGAGCTATAGATGCCGACCTACGCCACAGCCACAGTAATGCCAGATCCAAGCTGTGTCTTTGACCTACACCACAACTCATGCACACCGGATCCTTAACCCACTGAGTAGGGCTGGGGATCGAACCCGCATCCTCATGGATACTAGCTGGGTTGTTTCCACTGAGCCACATGGGAATCCCAGTGAGCTGCAACAAGAACTCCCCAATGCACTTTAAAATAAAATCCCACGTCTTGCCCACCTTCTGTGGCCTGCATAACCTGCACTCTCTCAGACCAATCTCATCATAGACTCTAAGACACCCCCTACAGATTATCCTTCAGTCACACACTTTTTTTTTTTAATAAATTTTATTGGCATAGAGTTGACTTGGAAAGTTGCATTAGTTTCAGGTGTACAGGAAAGTAACTGTTATACATGTAAATATATCTGTTCCTTTTCCCGTATAGATTATTACACAGTAGTGAGTAGATTTCCCTGTGCTATATAGTACACACTACTATATCTAAAATAGATTTGTAACAAGCACCTGCTGTATAGTACAGGTTTTTAAATAGATCTCCAAGTTATCAAGCTCTTTCCTACCTCCAAGCCTTTAAGCTTGCCCTGCCCATGAAAGCACCCTCAACCCACACAGGCCTCTCTGTTCACACTCCCTTCACACAGAAGGTCTCTGATCATCCTTCAGCTATGCTTCTGTGCCCTTCAGAGAAAGTCTGTCCTTGACCTCCCTGTCTCATTAACTCCCCTAATTATAATCTGCCATCAAATCCTTTGCATTCCTTAACACTTACTAGAATCATAATTATCTACGTGTTAGATAATTTAATAGTTGATCTCTCCCTCAGGACTAAACATTCCAGCCAGGCGAGGGTAACAGCTGTTTTGTGTTTCACTGTAGTTCTGCATTTAGCACATCAGTGGCACTCAGTAAATATCTCTTAAGTGATAGACATATTAATCAATTGTCAGATATCATTACCTTTGAATAAGTCAGGTTTGTTCTCACCAGTGTCGGAATACTACATGAGTGAAGGAGGGTAGCTTAAAACGCTTCCTAACACCATGCACAAAAATAAACTCAAAATGGATTAAAGATCTAGATATAAGACCAGATACTATAAGACTCTTAGAGGAAAACATAGGCCAAACACTCTCTGACATAAATGATAGCAACCTCTTCTCAGATCCATCTGTCAGAGTAAGGACAATAAAAAGAGAAATAAACAAATGGGACTTAATTAAACACCCCCTTCTTTCTTTAAGCTCTCTACTCTCCATTATATTATGTTATAAGATATACAGCTGTCCTGCTTAGGGATCCAGGAATGGCTGGATTATATAAACACAAAGATGGCCACTTCCTTTTTTTTTTTTTTGTCTTTTGTCTTTTTAGGGCCCCACCCACAGCGTATGGAGGTTCCCAGGCTAAGGGTCAAATCCGAGCTGTAGATGCCGGCCTACGCCACAGCCATAGCAACACAGGATCTGCGCCATGTCTGCGACCTACACCACAGCTCACGGCATCTCCAGATCCTTAACCCAATGAGCGAGGCCAGGGATTGAACCTGCGTCTTCATGGATGCTAGATTCGTTTCTGCTGAGCCACGATGGGAACTCCAAGATAGCCACTTCTGATTTAAATATATGTCACACATGCAGCCCTGTGTCCTTGATTAAATTTAACGTGTAATCATGATGTGTTCACTTACCTTAATTTGATTAGACCATTGTGTGTGACAGAAATCACTGAAATTACTCAACCTGATCACAGAAATGCACCATAGTGAAGTAATTTGGGGCACGTTTCCTTTTCAAGGGAGCATCATGTTACATGCAATGTTAATCAAGTCAAGCAAATTAACTCCTCTACTGTGGGCGTGGCAATGCCGGAAAGGGAGCTTTCGTTCTCTCACAGGCATTCTGGGTAATACTGGCATGGCAATACCAGGCAGTGTCTGTAGGTATTTCCGGGTTATAAATTTCAAACAAAATTATGTAAAAAGTGTGTGTGTGCGTGTGTGCGCGTGTGCGTGCGTGTGTGTGTGTGTGTGTGTGTGTGTGAGAGAGAGAGAGAGAGAAAGAGACAGGCAGGCAGACAGAGACAGAAAAAGAGAGCAAGCATACTGGGATGTATTATATGACAAAATACAGGTGACTTTACCTTTTTGCACATGTAATAGGCGGTTTCAGATATTCAGTATTTGTTAGGTGAGATCGTACAGTCTTCCCCAGGAAATTATTGACTGAGAGGGTGGATGATGCGCTTCTGCAGTGCTAGTCCCTTACATTTTCTTGAAATGCAGATGTGTGGGACAGATTGTGAGGGAGGCTGGGAGGAGGGAAAGTTGATTATGGTGCCTTCATTAGGCAAGGGCTCAGGAAATACCTCCTTTTCATATTTCAAACAGACATTCTTTTGGGTGAACAAACTCTTATTTTATTTTATTTTTTTTACTACTTAAGTTTATGAACACTTTTCTTGAAGATGGCAGCCTCACTAATGCATTAGTCCAAATGGGTTTTGCTTTGCTCTCATATATGTGTGACAGTGGTGGTGGCTGGTAGTAATGGGTGTGTGTGTGTGTGTGTGTGTGTGTGTGTGTGTGTGTGTCAGAGAGCTCTTATGCTCTACTGGATAGAGAGAAGATTAGAAAAAGTAAGAGTGGGGATATTCTTTAAACAATTAAAAGATTAATACCTCTTGGTTGGTTAATCCTATTAGTGATTTGTATCTGTATTAATTTCAATTACAAATCAAAGAAATATTTATCTAAATCAACTCACAAGGAATTATTTCAGACTTTTCTGTGTTTGTTTGTTTGTTCAGGTCCTTTTTTTGTCTTTTTAGGGCCACATCTGAGGCATATGGAGGTTCCCAGGCTAGGGGTCCGATCGGGGCTGTAGCCGTGGCCTGTGCCAGAGCCACAGCAACATGGGATCCGAGCCGTGTCTGTGACCTACACCATAGCTCATGGCAATGCCAGATCCTTAACCTGCTGAGCGAGGCCAGGGATTGAACCCACACCCTTCATGGATGCTAGTGAGGTTCTCTAACCGCTGAGCCAGTTTTGTGTATTTATGATTGATCTTGCATCCATTCTTTTTTCATTTAGCAGATTTTCACCGAGCTTTTGTTATAGTATACCAAACTCTGTGTTGGCTGCTGAAATTGTAATCTTGAAAAAGAAATCTCGCTGCCCTTGCGGAGTCCGTAATACAGGGGGAGGAAAATATACAACAGGCATATTGTACAAATTGTAGTGAGTTTTGTAATTGAAAAAAATGGCAATAAAATACTAAAGGAGGGAGTTCCTGTCGTGGCTCAGTGGTTAGTGAACCCGACTAGGATCCATGAGGATGTGGGTTTGATCCCTGGCCTTGTTCACCGGGTTAAGGATCCACCGTTGTTGTGAGCTGTGATGTAGGTCGCAGACATGGCTCAGATCCCGCGTTGCTGTGGCTGTGGTGTAGGCCAGTAGCTACAGTTCCGACTGGACCCCTAACCTGGAAACTTCCATATTGCACAGGTTTGACCCTAAAAAGCAAACAAAACTAAAGAAGTCTCAAGAGAAAACTTTTGAAATTTATCATATTTCAGTTTTACTTATATGTTCTAGAAAATTATGTAATATGGTATTTAAGTAATTTTTAATTCTTATAGTCTTCAGACACTTTAAAATATAATTGTCAAAGAGTATTTTTCCATACATTTAAGTCAGCAATGTCAAACTTCCCAGAGATTTATTTACAAAATTTTTAGGAAGATCAATAATCTTCAGTTTATCCAAAGAGCAAAAAAAATTACATTAAAGAGAACTTCTGGGTCTTTCCCACATTATTTACTTTGTCATTGAGGCTGCCCATGAAATGGAAAAATCAAAGGATTTCAGGGTGTGTACATGTGTGTGTGTGTGTGTGTTTGGGGATAGGAAGTCTGTGGGTATTATTGTTCCCATTTTACAGATGTCAGTCATAAAGCCCAGAGAGGTTAAATAAATTTTCAAGGATACACAGCTAGTGAGTGATAAGCTGATATCTGAGCCTAAGCAATTTGGATCCAGAAACCTCTACCACAGGGATCTCTCACATGCTTTGAATTAGAGCAGACTAGAATTTAAAAGCTTAATAATTTAGGAGTTCCTGTGATAACAAACCTGACTAGTATCTGTAAGGAGGCAAGTTCGATCCCTGGCCTTGCTCAGGGGGTTAAGTATCTGGTGTTGCCATAAGCTGTGATGTAGGTCCCAGATGTAGCTTGGATCCTGTGTTGTCTGCATTGCTGTGGCTGTGGCTGGCGGCTGCAGCTCTGATTCGACCCCTAGCCTGGGCACTTCCATATGCCACAGGTGTAGCCCAAAAAAAAAAAAAAAAAGGTAATAATTTTAGGTACGATCAATATGAATTGGCCAACAAGAAAGTTTAAAAATTAGTCTTTGCTAAGAACATAATATCTGTTTGTATTAATAATCACTACATAACAAATCACTCCAAACTTAGCTCACAGTTATTCTCATCACACACTTGTTATTTCACAGTGTGGGTCAGGATTCTTGGAGCAGCTTTCTGAGTCCTTTGACTCAGGGTCTCTCTCAAAGCTGTAATCAAGGTGTCAGCCAAGGCAAAAGTCAGCTCAGAGATTAACTGGCAGAGGACCCTCTGCCCAGCTCGCCTGTCTGCTTCTTGGCAGGATTCATTTCCTCTGATGCTCCGAGTGGCTCTTGGTGGCTCAGTGGCTCTTAGTGGCTCAGTGGCTCTTAGTCCTGGCTCACTGTTGGCTGGAGACATTGTTTCCATGTCACCTGGACCTCTCTATGGAGCTACTCAAAACAGTACAGCTATTATGCCTCAGAGTAAAGGCTTTGAAAAACAGGAAAGAATAGTGAAAGAGTATGAGCAAGACAGAAGTCAGAGGTTTTCCTTATATATCTAATCATCTAATCTAATCTAATCTAATTTTAGAAGTGACATCTCATCCCTTTTACCATATTCTGTCTGTCCAGCCCATGAACAAAGGGAGGTGATTATTCAAGGCCTCAAATGCCATGAGGAACAGATCGTGGGGGATCATTTTAGAGGCACCAGTCACATCATTACCAGTGCCAGAAACCATCTTCTTAAAGCCATGGCTTCCAGAACCTACTAATATATTAAATATATATTTACATAGAAGTATAAAATATATAGAAATGAAAATATGTGCTACATACATATACACAAATATGTATATATACCAATATATAAATGTAAGAAGCTACAAAAAATAATTTGATTATAAGGATCAAGGCTCTACAGCAATTTCAATTCCTGTCTGAAGACTGCGTTATCAGGAAACTCAGGCATTTTTCCAGACAAAGCTCTTCTCAGTGGGAGGAACTTTCATAAAAATTTTATAAGCCCTCCAACAAATTTAATCCATTGCTCATGGTCATAGAAGCCTGTAAGCAGATGGATATGAAAGTTGTTTATCTTGTCCTGGGGTCTATTTCCTTTTATTCCAGAAAAGTCTTGACCAATCTCCTCCATACCTCCTTACATTAATCAAAAACTCTAAATGACATACATTTTATATACCAAATATGGAAATGTAATTACCTGACTCTGGCAATTATGTTCTTATTTAAAGGCATATAATTGCTCTTAAACAAAATATTGTTAATATTCCAACTAATTGTGGTTAAGCAAACAGAAAAAATAAAGGAAACAGAAGTAACAAAGAAACAACTAGAATATCAGTAGTGAAATCTCTGCTTTGAGGAGATGATTTCAGATTTGGGGAAGGGAAAATCTGACCCTTGAGTTTTTTTCTAATTCTATTTTAATATTAGATAGCCATGTGATTAATTTTGGCCTCTATTTACTGATAAACTCTTTTTCTAAAATACTGCAGGGAAAGAAGTAGTGTTCTGTGCCAGGCTGCATGAGCAGACTAGCACTGTGTCATGGCTCTCTCTCCTGGGAACTCCACTGGGAGAGGGTTTTAGTAAACAGATATATATTCAGGAAAGAGAAAAGATTTGTGAATAAATTTTGTAATTTTATTTTTAACTGGGGGAAGTGGCTCAGGGCAACTGTCAAACAAAACTGGTTTTGTTTGGCTCCTATCAAGTACATTCTAGAACTTTTCCTTACAAACCACCACTACTTCCTCTCTATGTGCTCATTACTTCCTCTCTCTGTGTTCACTACTTCCTTTTTCATGAGAAAGACAGGTGAACCCTGAGCCTGGTGATGTTTCTTAACCTGAGGAACATCGTCCATGCTCAGAGTCTGGCTGTCTTTCTCAAGAGACACTTCTCTGTTATGTCCTGGGGATGTGCAAGGCCCAGCATCCTCAGCCTACCCCGTCAGCAAGCCCCCACCATCACTTTGCCAGGAGCACTGTTGGAAAGGGGTCCATATCTGCCGACTGTGCTTTTCTTAAATGAGTGAGCCCAAAAGACTGGTCATCATCCTTCTTCTCAGTTGCTGAAGGGGACCTTTCTTTCTGCTGTCGAAGGCAAGTCCTCCCCAGCCATTGATAGATTATTACAATGGAAAAAGTGGTGGCTCTTTCAAATATATTATCCTGCCACAACTTGAAGCCATGCTGTCCAAAAAACCACCAAAGAGACAGGAGACTTTTTTTAGCTTGGAGGAAAAAATCCTAGAGAACAAGGATGTGATAGTTCCCTTCTGATGCTGAAGAGCTACTGTGGAGAGGAAGAGTATAACACTGGCTCTCTGATTCTGAGCATTAGGACCAATGGATAGAACCAAGGAAAAGCACATTTTACCTCATGGTATGAGAGGATGGTCTAGCAGGCAGAGTTGTTCATCATGTACAGTCAACTGCCCTCAGAAGTGGTCGACATGTTATCACTGGGATTGTTCAAGAACAAAGAAGAGGACCCCTTGGCAGGAATACTGATGCCTTCTATCAAATGCTTTTAAGAAGAAGATGGTGCTCAAACTGCATGCCTTTATTTCCCCTGCAGTTTTATTAGGTCTCCTTACCCATCATCTTCCACACCAGTGTTCTACAAGTTTGCTGGGAAAACTGGGCTAATTGGAGAGTCTTCTCAGACTGAGGGAGAAGGAAGTACTGAACACTGAATAGGTATAAGGAATCCCTTTGCCTCTAAGTCTTCTCTTGCTGCTGCCCTCCACTTAGAGTCAGTGTCCAACTCTACATTTTTGCCTCCACACCACAGACATGATTTCAGCCTGGTAACTAAACTTGACTCAGCCTTTGCGACTGCTTCTTAAGACGTTTTTTGGGGGATTTTTTTGGTTTTTTTTTATCTTTTTAGGGCCCACACCCATGGCGTATGGAGGTTCTCAATCAGAGCTGCGGCTGTTGGCCTACACCACAGCCACAGCAACGCGGGATCCAGGTTGAATCTGTGACCTACACCACAGCTCAGAGCAACGCCAGATCCTTAACCAGCTGAGCAAGGCCAGGGATTGAACCCACATCCTCATGGGTGCTAGTAAGTTTAGCTAACTGCTGAGCCAATGACAGGAACTCCTGTGTAACATTTTGAACCTGAATAACAGTTCTTGGCCATTGGAAGGTTGCTTTGGTTTTTGTTTCTTTTTAGATTGAGGGGTGAGGGCTCAAATTCTTGCCCCTCACATCAAGAAATATCTGTTTGGACAAAATTGCTGTATATTTCATCTTGAGAGCTGGTGAAGCCGGCTATTGCTATACTATATAAATCTAAATTATGCTTATATCCCTCCTATTATTAAATTTGAAAATAATTAAGTATGCAGTTAAATTTGTCTTCCTATTCAGAGAGAACAGTTCCTTGATTTAGAAATTAAACTATGTAATTACCTTAATGGATAACTTTTGTTACCAACTTATCTGTGCTGGGATCTTCTATCATTTGTGGATTCAAGAAGCTCTGTCTTCCTTCTAATTACATTTTCATTAGTTGTTTGAAATGCAACCAGCTGGGTCCTGATTGTATAAATAGGGCCACAACATTGCAAGAGTTTAGACACATTTTTCAAATTAGACTAGTATTATGGAGTATATATTTTTATCCCCACTCAAATTCATATGTTGAAATCCTAACCCCCAAGGTCGTGGTCTTAGGAGATGGGGCCTTGGGAGGTGATTATGTCATAAGGGTGGAGACTTCATGAATGCAATTAATGCTGTTATAAAACAGATGCAGACATATCCCTCACTCCTTCTGCCATATGAAGTTACAGCAAAAAGATGGCCATCTATGAAGCACGAAATGAACTCTCCCTAGATGCCAAATCTGCTAGCATCCTGGCTTGTACTTCCCAGCCTCCAGAAGTTTAAGTAAATGTTTATAATCCACCCAGTGTATGGTGTGTTGTTAGGAGAGCCCAAACAGACTAAGACAGGTGTCTATGCCAGGTTTCATTGCTCTGAAAGCCCTAAGAGGAGAATCATAACAGACTCTTGCAATGGTGGGTCGCATGCCCTTTTGGGAAACTATCTCTTCTTTGATAGAGAACAGACATATTCGGGTTTGCTGCTGGACACCTGACTTGGAGACTGCAAATGGACTTGAACCTGAACTACCTTGTCAAAAATTGTGTTATTACTGATCCCTCATCCATGAAGTTGAAAGTGTTCAGCAACACCGCCTCATAAAGTAGTAGTAATATGTACATGGTGTGCCTTGAGCTATCCCAAAGGGTCACCACATTGTACAGGCAGGTATCTCATACTCCCAGTGCACTTACACCTGCAGCATTTCTGTATTTCCCTCACCCTAGTTTTATGGCCTCATAAGGAGTTCTTTTTGACATGAAGGAGTCAGGATTGGCCCATTAGAACTAACAGGAAATCTGGACATAAATTTTCCTTCTCTTTCCCCATCACTGGGTCTCTCACCAAAACCATGCAGTGAATTTCCAAATGTTTTACTCACTCCTATAGTACTTCATGCAAAACTGCTACAACTCAAGAAATTCCCTTTCTAGTGAAAGTAATAAGTGATAGTCTAATGCTCATGGATACACTGGAGCAGCTAGCTTTATAGTTATGGAAGGCTTGCTTTTGAGGACTCAGACAATAGCTTTGAGGCATCTGAACTGAGCAAGTGTAAGATTTCTCAGTGGTATGTTGGAGCTTACTCATAGCAGTTTGTAGGAGCCAATTATTAAGTGCTCAGAAATTTTATAAGCCACTTGTTAAACACAAGCATTATTAAAAATTAAATTATATTAGCCTAAAATTAATTATATTAAAAACAAAAATAATTCATACCCCAAATCCATCCTTTCCTGGTTGTTTTACTGAATGTTGCTGTTACCTATGCTCTTGAGGTTGTATTTACTGTATCAGTATAGTCAAAATGCTATAGAGTGGTGTGTTCCTGCACAGCTCTTCCCAATTCTGTGTTCAGTGATGTCAGACATGGCGAGACTGTCTACACCACCTATATTACCAAATGTTGTAAATCAGGGCATCTTTCCCCTACCCCCAGAGCTAGTCTTAAACATATACCAGTACACCTCTGGATGCTCTCTTAGAGGATGCAATACTGTCTTAGAGCATGCAATATTTACTCCGACCAGTAAGCGTTTTGAAATACTGATTCTTCTGTATAGATGAAATGCATGGGATCCAGTAAACCAAGTGGCATCCCTAATCCCTAAAATCCTTAAAATTTTTCATGTTGCCCTACAATGGCAACCTTTCCTCAAATACATATTTTTGTATTCCAGGGAAAAATGTTTCCATTGGTGGATACATTGAAATGGAAGTTGGTACTGACACTTAGTCCTCTGAGGTTTTTAACACCACTGTGTAAATAGCCCAAAGGTATAAGAGGTTAATTAGCAATAAAGACCTTGATCAATAGGGGAAATCATTTTGCTGCTTGAACAGGGGAACAGGGATCATATAACGTGAACTCAGGGCATCCTCTGAGTTGCCTCCAGGTGCTCCTGGGCCTGGAGGTAAAGTCAGCAGAGACTAATAACTCTGTATAGATGAAACCACCAGGACACACACCTTTCAGCAAGGACAGCTGGGTCACCCCACCAGATAAAGTACTTAAACCAGCTGAGGCTTTGGCTGAGAGCAAAAAATGGGGTGCAGAAAAAAGGTTTTGGCTACCAGAGAGAACACCATGACCAGCTGCAGAAAAGAGGACTGTAGTGGCCAAACATGTTAGCTTTTTATTATTCATATATTCAAATTATTTACTAATTATTTTAATGTCCTCTTCCATTTGAAAAAGTAATTAATTTTATTATTAAGTCCATAAGTTATAGGAATCAAGAAAGAATTCCAACCAGTCTAAAGTGGTAACGAATATCACCCAACAAGACTTCTTCTTGTTTGGGGGAGAAAATGAGAGCACTTTCATTTGTAAGAAAAATGGTTAGCATGCTATACTTGCTATTTCATTGTTTAGAAGCTCAAATTTGGGAAGAGGAGTGTTGAGTAGCCAAAGATGTGAACAGTGGTGGATACTGTGAATTGTCTCTCAATATTTGCTTTAAGCTCTTTCTACTTGTCTCCTACACTGATGAAGAAAGAGGAGGAAGAGGAGAGAATGAAGGAGAAGAAGGAGAAGGAGGGGAAAGAGAAGAGGAGGAGGAAGGGAAAAAGAAAAAAAAAGACAGATTCTCTTGAAGGTAGGGCTTCTGGCTTTGATTTTGCCAAGCACGTACAGTTCTGCAAGACTTAGGAGAGTTGCCAGTGTGAGGAAGTGGCTATACACATAGCTATGGGATCTTCTTGCAAGCATGTTAGCAAAGTAATCTGACCCTGGAAGGCAGCAGCAGTGGAGGTTTTAATACCCAGACTCTATGACATAGGCTCTAAACTGTGTGATATGGTAGCAGTGGAGTTCTCCCAGAACAGGTCTGTGTTATGGTTGGGCATTTCTCCTAGCTATTCTTTTTCATGGTCACAGAGCTATAAAATCACTTTTATGGCCCTGGAGGAAATAATTTAACACTCTTATTTATACATTCTGTCCTGTTTAAACTAGCTGAAGTGGGGAGTTCCCATTGTGGCTCATTGGAGATGAATCCGGCTGGTGTCCATGAGGATGTGGGTTCGATCCCTGGCCTTGCTTGATGGGTTGGGGATTTGGCATTGCCATGAGCTGTGATATAGGTCACAGATGCAGCTTGGATCCCATGTTGCTGTGGCTGTGGCATAGGCTGGCACCTGTAGCTCCAATTCAACCCCTAGCCTGGGAACTTCCATATACCTCAGGTTCAGCCCTAAAAAAAGCAAAAAATAAAAAATAAAAATAGATGGAGTGGATTCTATCAGCAGCAGCTAAGCATCCTGACTGATAGGTTATTCTGATCCACCATCTCTGCCAATAAAACCCCAATTTCTCACATATTGTTACTGCTGTAGGGAAGTTCAAGTACAGCAGAATTAAGGCTATACCTTCTTGGATTTTGGCTGAGATAAATTCTACTGACATCTATTCAGTAGTATGATTGGAAGACAAGGCAGTGCTACACATTTAGCACAGTTTAGAGAGTTAACTATTTGAGAAAAGAGATCGTATCTTACTCAGACTTTTCATGAAGCCTCACAACACCAAAAAAAAAAAAAAAAATGCACTGGACTGAACCTGAAAGCAGACTGTTCAGTGGAAGATGATAGAACAGCTCAGTGCTTATTCCAAAGCCAGTG
Source organism: Catagonus wagneri (assembly GCA_004024745.2). Taxonomy (NCBI): domain Eukaryota; kingdom Metazoa; phylum Chordata; class Mammalia; order Artiodactyla; family Tayassuidae; genus Catagonus; species Catagonus wagneri. The sequence continues at coordinate 48,583 of PVHT020000079.1, read as the reverse complement.
AATTCAAGGAGTTCTCTTTCTGCCTTTAGAAGTTATTTCCACTGTAAGTCAGAATACATCAAATACTCTCTTTCTGGCTCAATTGCTCCATCTTACAAGTGGACTGACTAGCAACACCACTTGATGGTGCCATGAATAATTACAATAGTTGTGAATAAAACTTCCCTGGCATTTACTACAGGATAGGTAGCTTTCTAAATGTTTTTTTATGCATTAGCTCATTTAATCTTCACAACTACCTTCTAAATTATTATGTATATGTATCATGATCATTTTTTCAGATGAGGAAACTAAGGTGAGTTGAGGTCATATATATAAGATTCTACAATTTGAATCCAGACAGTATGGCCCGATTCTACACTTTTCAGCACTCTGCTTTATAGTAATTAAAATAAAGAGCTATTATATAGTGCATCAGAGATTAAAGGAGCAGAGGAATACATTGAGAGTAAAGTGAGAAGTATAACTTCTGATGGCTAGAAGCTGTTAGAACGGCATCAGATAATTCTGAATAGATTTTATAGTAAGGTATTTTTTCCTTTTAGACTAGGTATTATTAGGAAATCCAATTTTTATTGACTGCTAGTGTGTAGCTATGTTCTCATCTCTACATCAGAAGCTTGGGGTTGGATGTAGGGGTCCTATTAGTAATAGATGTGAATATGATCCCCCCCCCTTTTTAAGAGATTTAGATTTAACTAGGAGGATAAGATATGTGTGTCTGAGTCAACAATCAGCTCCTAAGAAGAGCAGTCATTAAAAAAAAAAAGAAAGAAAAGAAACCTCCATATTCCTAGTTCATTATGCATGGAATTTAACAGAAAACAATGTTTTTTAACTGAATAAACATCAGTCACCTTGTAATAATATCCTATAGGAATTTATGGATGTAAGAATTTAATAGCACCTAGAATAACTGAGATTTCAGGAAGAGAGTGGGATTTGGGCCTTAAAGACTGGCAAGATTTAAATAAGGAGAAGAGAGAAGGCAGGGGTATCTCAGGTGAGGAAACAAAAGAAGTGGAACTGTGGAGGTGGAATGAGTATCATAAACCTTTACTGCAGCCAGGCAGCCACCAGGGTGTCCTGTCAGGAACCATTCATTTACTTGAAGGGTGGGCAGCTGGGTATCTGGAAGACAATATATTAGGCTGTTATGATGGACACCTTAGTTTTGAAATGAAAAAAGCCAGTTTGAAGCAGGTACCTTTTATGCATCCTTAACGTTTAGCGGTCAGTTTTAGGCATTCATTATCTTATGAAAGTATGAGGATTGTGTCAAGAATTACTATTCATGCACTGTCAAGAAAAGCAGTATTTACTGTATTGTCTTTATTTTATACGTGGGAGAGAATACCTAGAATATGCAACTAAAAAATGCAATTGCCCTGTAGCTACTCCCCTCCCCCCTCCCCCAGCTATGATGCCAGGGAAATAAATTTCTTCGGGAATCTTGATGATTAAACAGCAAGAGAAAATGACTGTGGTAGGGAGCAGATTTAGAGGCCTGACAACTCAAATGTAGATCAGTTGCATCAGACACATTGAAAACAGTGGCCTAATTTCAGAAATAATTATGAATTGCCTTCTCAAAGGTTTCTCTTCAAATAATCTTGTTAATGGGCCATACTGTTTCATTGCTCTGTCAGTATAATCCAGAAACACTGGTGATTCTTTTCTTTTGCAGAATTTGAAATACACATTTTTAAAATTAAATTGGGGTGGGGGTGGTGATTGAGACTGAGCTTAGGATGGAAATTGTGGAACGGTTCTTTTTCACCCTGAGCCCGCCTGAAGCAGCCACTGGTCCTCCAGAAGGTGGAAAGATGAGCATCGTATCAGCATCTGTAATGTTGCCACCTGTGCTGGCCTCTTTTGCTCTTTCCTTCTGCTTCCCTCCCAGTCTCACACGGTATCATGTTGCATGAGGTTGCACGGTATCATGTTGCATCTGTGATACTGGGGTGCCATGAAGAAGAAGAGCTTTGAGTCTTTGCAGTTCTTAGAGATTCTTTCCCCGTTACTCCAGTGCTTTTTCTCTAAGGTACTGCTGGCATTTTGCTCCTCCCATTTCTCCAAATTTTAATACCAGTGAGCCGTGCCCTGTGGAAACCCCCAGCCCCACCCCACTCAATTTTGATCAGTTGCCTTGATGTTGAACAAAGACATATATTTTCAGGATGGAAATGACCTAGTGTGGGTGTTGTCTGTGACTATAAGCAGAGTATTGTCCAAATTAGACACAATAATCCTTTCTGGTAAAATGAGGCATTTTCAAAATATGCAAACTTGTTTGAATACATGTGAAAGCAAACTATCTGTTACTTTTAGCAATAGCTTTATCTCTGATAATAACACATGGATAGATATTGATTTACAGGTAAATAGGATGCACCAGAACATCCTATTTATTACAGAGCAGCTCAATGAAGTTAATAATCCACAAAATGAAAATTTTTCTAGTTGTATAGAGCTTGATATGAAGAAAGGTGGTCTGTTGTTCAACATCTCTACTCAATGATAAATCAAGTGAGAATTATGATAACGTAAAGCAAGTTGATTAGAGGAAAACATAGGCCAAATACTCTCTGACATAAATGATAGCAACATCTTCTCAGATCCATTTGTCAGAGTAAGGACAATAAAAAGAGAAATAAACAAATGGGACTTAATTAAACTTCAAAGTTTCTGCACAGCTAAGGAAACCCTAAACAAAATGAAAAAACCCACAGAATGGGAGAAAATATTTGCAAATGATTCAACTGACAAGGGATTAATTTCCAAAATTTACAAACAGTTCCTACAGCTCAATACCAAAAAAACAAACAACCCCATCCAAAAATGGGCAGAGGATCCAGGCAGACAATTCTCCAAAGAAGACATGCAGATGGCAAATAAACACATGAAAAGATGTTCAACATGGCTCCTCATTAGAGAAATGCAAAGCAAAACCACTATGAGGTAGCACCTTACACCAGCCAGAATGGCCATCATCAAAAAGACTACAAACAATAAGTGCTGGAGAGGGTGTGGAGAAAAAGGAACCCTATTACACTGTTGGTGGGAATGCAAATTGGTGCAGCCACTGTGGAAAACAGTATGGAGATTCCTCAGAAAACTCGAAGTAGAATTACCATTTGATCCAGCAATCCCACTCCTGGGCATCTATCCAGCAGAAACCATGACTCGAAAAGACACATGTACTCCAGTATTCATTGCAGCACTCTATGCAATAGCTAGGTCATGGAAACAACCTAAATGCCCATCGACAGAGGAGTGGATAGGGAAGATATGGTACATACACACAATGGAATATTACTCAGCCATTAACAGGAACAAATTACCAATATTTATAGCAACATGAATGGACCTAGAAATTATCATGCGAAGTGAAACCAGTCAGACAATTAGACAGCAACACCCAATGCTACCGCTTACATGTGGAAACTAAAAAGACACAATGAACCTCTTTGCAGAAGAGACAATGACTCACAGACTTTGGAAAACCTTGGTTTTTCAAATAAGACAATCTGGGGGGTGGGGGGATGCACTGTGGGTTTGGGATACAAAATCTGTAAAATTGACTTGTGATGATTTATGTACACCTATAATTGAAATAAAATCCATTAAGAAAAAAAATAAAATAAGGCAAGTTGATCTTCGTTTATATATTAGAAATAATTTTTCAAAAATGAGGGTCATTATGCTTGATGTGACCTGTGGAATATCTTTGAGAAAGACTTACATGTATTTGTGTAGTTTAATTATAATCTTCCATGAAGACTGAGTGATTAATATATAACCTGTCTAATTATACAAACACACACACACACAGAAACTGAAGTGATTTGCAAGAAAATGTACAATAAAACAAGATATGAAAGGTAAAACCTCAGATTCAAGCAAAAAATTATTCCTCCCACACACACTAAAAATATGGTTACTGAATTGCAATTTTGTATAAAGCAATCTGTTTATACTGAGGGTCATTATTTAAACAAACAAACAAACAAAAGACCCTAAAGCTCAATAGGACTCATTTTTGGATCCGATTTTAAAATTCTGTCAAGATCATGGCTTCCTGTAAGTGTGGTTTCCAGGGAGATCTGACAGGCAGAGATTAGTATGATGTTCAGTATTCTCATAGAACAATATATTTTAGGTTAAACATACACGTCACTATGCTATAGACCCCAGGTAGCTTCTTTTGGTTTGGTTGCTGTGGCAGCAGGATGCTCATTGTGCTGAGACCACGAGCTGCCTATAAACTAATGCCTCACAGCATGCTCACCTATCCTGTCAGTCAGGTTGCCACCACAACTAAACTTATGCAGACAGAAGTCGTTGGAAAGTGACTGAAGACTACAAAGAGCTGACTGAATGAACCAGGCCCAGATAATGGCCAGATCAGGGGAACCCCAGGAATCTAGCATCAGAAAGGATAGTGTGGACAGTAGCAACCTGGTCTGACTGTCACTGCCAATGTAATAAATGTGGTGTCCCCTCTCTGTGTCACTTGCTTCAGATTGAGACTCCTGGGAGGAATGACCTGACTGTCCAGATTAGAACATAAGCTCATGCCAAATTCGCCCTTTATCCTGAAGCCAATGACGTCAGCTTGGACAAAAACCCTTGAAGTCACCCTTGACACCTCCCCCCACCCCCACTCACTTCACATCTAATGCATTAGCAGATCCCATCAGCTACACTTTCAGTAACTGTTCTGAATTCAACTACTTCTCAATAATTGAGACAGTCAAGACCCCACACACACTTAATATTGACTCCATTTGTAGCATGATTCCTGCCATCTCAGCTGGTTGAATTAGCAGCCCATTAAAAAACAACAACAACAACAACAAAACGCTAGGGCAAATGACAAAAGAGCTTGAGCGACTCATTGAGGGTGGGCTGTCTCCTGCCACCGTGGGAGCCTTTAGCTTTCAGGATCCACGTGGGGCACAACTAGATTTCTGCCCTGGGGCCATTTTGAAAGGGCCATCTCTGTCCTCCGTCAGATCTTCATGTAACCAGTCTTCCAATCTCATTTCTCCAATCCTGTAGCCAAATTATTAGCCATGGCAATGAGATAGTCTTAGCTAGACCATCTCTTCTTCCAGAAAAAAAATGGATAAGGAACATGTCCTCCTTGGAATTCTATCTCTTTTTCCACTGTCCTAGGGAATTATTCCTGAGACAGGTGTACCAGCATAGTAGTCCACTTCCTGCTAGGGCTACACGTCCTGCATGACAAGACTGTTCATAAACCTGATGTGAATTTTTTTCTACTTTAATCAGACTCTCTGAGAGAATTCTCTGTGAGGTGTTGGCTAACAACAACAACAACATCAACGATAAAGTACAGCCTGAGAGTTGAGAGTTATATTTCATCTGGTGGGCTTTCTGAGGACTCCAGCCTAGGAGATAGGACTCTCAGATCACCCTGGGGGATGGCTCCGAAGAGGCAAGGGGAGGAGACTGGATGTATAGGAGTTTTTGCAACGAAGACCAGGGAGTCAGAACATCAAAAGATATCTTTAATTAAAGAAAACCAGATATCTCAAGTTAAGGAATTTGGCACTTTTCTATGTATGGGAAGATGAAAGAGTCTGGGCTCACTGAGGTCATTCTGTTTATGCATCTCCACTATCTGGGGCCAACATCCTGTGCTTTCTCATCCTAAGTCTCCTCAAGGTGCACCCTGATGGGTGGGGTTCGGGGGAATGGCTGCAGCAGTTGACTGCTAGTTACTGGGCATCCTGTTTCTATCCTGAGTTCCCTCAGGGCTCACTGGGGTGAGGTGAGGCACAATGTGATGGCTTGATGACTACAACATTCTTTGTTGACTGATATGGCAGGCAATATTTTTCCTTAGCAGAAGTCATAAGTATGGGCTAAAAGTGTCGCAGCATTTTGTCAGAAGTAGGTACCCTGGGATATGTCTTATGCCTTCAAAGCTAACGTTGGCATCTTCTGAAATTATCCAACTTAATGGCTAAATGAGTCTGGCAGCATGCAGTTTATGTCAGGCACCCAGCCACAGGTTCAGACGTTGGCTACCAGGATTCAGTGGCAGTCCAGGAGCTACCTAGCTGCAAAATGCAGATAATAAAGCTAATCTTTTTAAACAATTTATTTTATTGGAGTATAGCTGATTTACAATGTTGTATTAGTTTCAGGTGTGCAGCAAAGTGACTCAGTTATACATACTCTGTTTCAGACTCTTTCCACATATAATAAAACCTAATCTCAGGGGGAAAAAAGAAAGAAAGAAGGAGGGAGGGAGGGAAGGAAGGAAGGAAGGAAGGGGAATAATGCTGAAAATAGGATGGCTTCACTCTAGGACATTCAGGTCCTATGATTGTTTTTTGTGGCCTACCGTGTGATCCATGCCTCATTCCTAACCTCCAGACTCTAAAATATCAATAGATTTGCAAGGTCGTATGGCTGTAATGGAAGGGCTGCTGTGGAGCTGCTATACTGCTGCCAAGACCAAGTGAGAAATGCTAGAATTTGCCTGTAACTAAAGAACCTGAGATAATGTGGGGCATGGTGGTAATGACGGAGAGGAAATGGTTTCCTTTGACGAGTCATTCTCTCTTAGAAAAGGTACTTATAAACTCTTCAGTCAAAACAGAAATAGCCTCATGAGATGAGAGAGTGAGAGCTATTTGGAAAGGAGGGGTAAACTGGGACATTCAGAGTTTTATCGGAAGACACTTTCTTCCATAATCTATCCAGGGCCACTTATGAGGGCTTAAACTTGACTTATGAGGAAGAATATGATGATTTTCATGTAAAATTAGAATTTTTGAGACCCCGAAGTTAGAAGTTTAATTTCGTTGGTAATCTTGCTATGCTTTTGAAATATTTTTCTTCAAAAAATGTTGTTCTGTATCAGCTGTTGTGGTGGGCACATGAATCTAAACATACGATAAAACTGTTTAGAACTAAACACACATACCCACAAATTAATGCAAGGAAAACTGAGAAAAATCTAAATGAATTTTGTAGATTATGTCAATGTCACTATCCTGAGTGTGACATTGCACTATGGTTTTGTGAGATGTTATCATCAGAGGAAACTCGGGTAAAGGACGCATAGTTTCTCTGTATGTTATTTCTTACCAGTGCATGTCAATCTACATTTATTTAAATAAAAATCTTAGTGAAAAATACTATGACATCGGAGTTCCCATTGTGCTGCAGTGGAAACAAATCTGACTAGTAACCATGAGGTTGCGGGTTCCATCCCTGGCCTCACTCAGTGGGTTAAGGATGTGGCATTGCCGTGAGCTGTGGTGTAGGTCGCAGACACAGCTTGGATCTGGCATTGCTGTGGCTGTGGCTGTGGTGTAGGCCAGCGGCTGCAGCTCTGATTCGACCCCTAGCCTGGGAACTTCCATATGCCACAGATGTGGCCCTGAAAAAAAGCAAAAAAATGCCATCACAATAAAATTTCCCGTTTTTATTCAACACACCCTCTCAATACAATATACATGCTATCATTCTTAAATTTAGGTTAGTCTGAAATCCTTCTCCTGATCTCTAGACTGATAAATCCACCCACCTATTTTCGTTTAATGTGCATAATGATCTCATAATGATCTCAAAGTTAGTATGTTTGAAACTCAAGCTGATGAAATCCAAGTCAGTATATCCCCCAAACTCCCATTTTATTAATAGTAGCACCATCTGCCCCATCCCTAAAGCAGAAAAAGAATTTGAAATAGTAAAATTCATTGCACACTCAACTTTTCTAAAATTTTTAATCTGAATTTACATTTTAAAAAATACAATTAGGAGTTTCCGTTATGGTGCAGCGGAAACGAATCCGACTAGGAACCATGAGGTTTTGGTTTCTATCCCTGGCATCGCTTAGTAGGTTAAGGATCCGGCATTGCGGTGAGCTGTGGTGTAAGTCGCAGACACGGCTCTGATCTGGCGTTGCTGTGGCTGTGGCGTAGGTTGGCAGCAACAGCTCCGATTAGACCCCTAGCCTGGGAACATCCATATGCCGCAGGTGCGGCCCTAAAAAGACAAAAAGCCAAAAAAATAAAATAAAATAAAAAATTTAAAAAATACAGTTATTTTGAAAATCAAAAAATGATGGTCGAATAAACTCATATGTCTGATTTTGCTCCATCCAGAAACCCCACTAAATTTTTATATAGGAAATTTTTTAAAACTGTGAACTCACAAGATTAGGATACAGAGAGAAAAACCCAGGAAGAACAACAACAAAAGTTGGAAAGTTGATGAGGGAGTGTTAACTGGCCTGTGAACAGCAAACTCTAAGCTAAAAATGGAGACATCTGTGAACCAATCCATTTTTCCAAACAGAACCCTTGTAAGTGTGTGGACCTGTCAGCACCTGTAGACCTGGCTGTGACAAGGATGGGGGGTCGGATCAGGAGGTCTGAGAGACACCTGGGCTGGAAGCTTTCAGATCCCTATATTTCCTCCACTAACTCCTTCCACCACCGTGACAGACAGCTGGAGGTATTCTCTGCAGGACTGTTGAGCACATTTGATGGTGTGCGTACTATACAAAAACAGTAGAAGAAATGACTTTGCATATTAAATACTAAATGTTGAGATCCCATTCTTTCTCTACTCAGCTTCCAGGAGACTGGCTGCCAGGCTTTTGTCCTCCAAATAGGAGGAAATCTGACCTCATTTATAAAGGATCTGACATCTCTATGAAGAAAGGTATAAATATATTGATAAACGGATTCCTCTGGCAAAAACACTACCCAGAGAACCCAATAGTGAAGCTCAAAGTAGAAAGACTCCATTCCATGCTTAGAACTTCCATTTTTTTTAGTCCTTCATTGTTAATGTGAACAAACAGGGATTGTGCTAGATGAGAGGGATGTGCCTAACATGGAATGTAAGGCAAAACTGACAGGCAGAACGAGCAATGTGCAGAAAACAGAGACCATGCAGGAAACTCTGCTTAAACAAGAATAAGATGCTAGAATTTCCCATAGAGCTGTTGAAAATGAAAAGCATAACAGACAAAAATTTAAAAATAGAAGAGTTGGAAGATAAAGGCTTTAACATCTTCCCCGGATTTAAAAAGAAAACAAAAAAGATGAAGGTGGGAATAATGAGAAAACCTGTAGGAAAGATCAGGAGGTCCACCATCCAAATAATGAGGTCCAGCAAGAGGGACTATTGAAAAATAAATGGTGGAAACTGTGAATGAGAGAACTCAATAAAGTGCCCGCAAAATTTAGGATATGAATTTCCAGATTAAAAAGGCTTATCTGATATCAATCATAATGGAAAACTACACCCAAACAAATATTATTGTAAATTTTTCAGAATACTGAGACTAATAAAATTGTACAAAATGTTTAAAAACCCAGGCATATATAAATAATCAGGGATCATAATGAGTTTGTATTTCTTGACAGCAACTGTAGAAGAAAGAAATTAAGCAATGCCTTTGAAAGTCGAATGAGAATTTATTTCCAAGCTAGAATTCTATCTCTAATCAAATTATCGATCAAATAGAAGCAGAAAAGAAAATTTTCAGACATTCAAAATCTCAAAAAAATTATCTCAGTGCACCTTTTCTCAAGAAGCTACTAGAAAAAAAAAAAAAGCTACTAGAACATAGGTCCCACCACAACTAGATATTAAAACAAAAAAGAGAAACACATGGTATATACAATGACAGCCAAGTACCTGATATGGAGAATTAGGACAGACAGGAATAGTGTGATTCAGAAGACACACAGATGTGTGGGAAGCTGTCATTCTCAGGATTCCTGTTAGCTACAAGTCTATCATCTTTTTCACCTAACAGAATGCCCAGGGAACCTGGCTCTACCTGTGGCTTTCTAATATGTTACTGAAGTTTCTGCTCCCTTCTCCAAGCTTTGCTGTGTGAATTAGCAGAAGACACTAGCCCCAGATGAATTCCAACTGATTAGGTTAGGATCATGCAGGATCATCTTCCTTTTGATTAATTTAAAGCCAGTTGATTCACATGTACAGAATCTTTTTATAGCAGAACCTAGATTAATGTTTGACTGCATAACAGGGAAAAGAGGTGTGTACCCCACGAAATGGAAATGGCCCGTGTCTCCCTTCTGTCGTCCAGCTGTCTTGGGAGAAGGTCACCATAGCCCATCCTAACTGAAAAGAGACTAGAAATAGCCAAGCCTAGGATGGCAGGCTTGCTAGGGTGCTGGCAAGATGCCCAATTCAATGTAAATACTGTGCATTTCACCTGTTTCCTACTTTACTAGTGGGCATTCACCTATTACTAACCCCCCTCTGAAGTAACCAAGTTATTCTGTCAACAACGCTTGTGGGGGGAGGGGGTTGGTCCACGGGACTCTTTGCTCCCACAGCCCTTTTCTTTCTGCCCACACTGATTCTGTTTATGCCGGATCTTCCCAATTTCTTCAGTTCTTCAGATATTCCATTTTCTCAAGTCCTACAAACTTTCACATCTTCTTTCACTTCCCTCCGACTCATTCTTGAGGAGAATCTCTCTCCCTCTCATCATGTTTTCTGTGACCCAACCAAAACCAAGAATCGTGACAGATGGGTGTAGTATTGGTGGGACACCGAAATCAAGAGAAATGAAAGCCGTGGGTTTTGAAGTGAAATTAGACTCCATAAGGAATTCAGACTAATCTTTAAAAAATTAAAACATTCATAGATCAGCCATTATGGCATTGAAATTACGATGTGGGAGAAAAGGTTAGCACACATTTTATTTCATTCAGAAGGTTTTTTATTGGATATCTGCTATATGACAGGCACTAGGTGTGTTAGGGACAGAAGATGGAGTGATGCAGTGTTTTTCAAAGGGTGGTGTGTGCATTTCTCAGAGTGAAAATCCCCTAGAGTTTGAACCTGAGGTGGGCCAGAAACCCCAGTCTTTCTTGCTCTGTTTCTCTTGCTATTTACCACCAACAAAAATTTTTGAAGAAAATTCGTTCCTCTTTTCAATTAATCAAACAGTTGAATAATTACCAGGTTCAAACATTTGTTCTTTATGGACAAAACTGTGATGATGATTTGGGATTTCTGAACTTATTTTGTAGAAGAGGCTAGATCTTTGACAGAATAGCAGTGGAAACCACGATATTGTCCCCCCTTCCCCCCTTGCCAGCACCTGCTGTTTGGGAGACAGTGTGTGAGCCAGACAGATAGGGACTTGAATGCAATCTCTGGTACTCACACGCTACATGGCTTTGTTCCTCTGAACCAGCTTGTCACCTGAAAAAAGGAGGACAATAATAATAATGAAGGTGTTGTGAAGTTTAGAGATAATATGTGCATGATGGAATGTAAATGACTAATATTCAGGATTTGAAATCTGCCCATCTTCCTGCACTCTGAGGATAAAAAGATAAAACTAGAAGATGCAGAGTCATGGAAAGAAAACAACAGACCCAATGGGAAAAAACATCTAAGATGCTGCACGTGGAGGGGGAAATACAATGGGTGGGGGTGGGGCACTGAGGGGGTGCTACAACACGCAGTGATGTGTAAATTAACAGGATACTGGAAATATTCACTTGGATGAGAGAGGGGATTCTCCTGGAGTAAGAAATTGAGAATTTGGGGGGGAGTTTCAGGGTATCAGAGAATAGCCGAGCACTTTAACAAAGATTTCTGTGTTGTTGTTTTTTTTTAATAAGGATGTTAATAAGGAGATTTTAACAAGAGTTTCTGTGTACCCTTCAAATGTTTGAGAGAGCTATGAAAATGAAGCATCTCCTTTGGACTGTGTCTCTTTAAATGCAAGACCGTGCAGGGAATGGGCAGTGATTGTCGAGGCGGCTGTCATTCTCAATTTTGAAACTAAGGTGGGAATCTACCTAAAATTGACATAAAAACCATTGCTCTAAATATGTCAGTATGGTTTCTCACCATGTCAAATGCTAAGCTTTCCTATAAAAGGGATTGAGGGGACCCAGTGGAAGCAGCAGTGATTTTTGAGTGTACCATGCCCACCAAAACCCAAATCGGAAGTAGAATTCCAAGCCAAAGTTGCAATTATGATTTGGGACAAATGCAAGCTTTCAAGAAAATTTTATGACATTAAATTGAGAAAGTCTACCCAAAAGAGTCCTTGCCAAATTACTATCAGGGACTGAGTAAGGGAGTCAGCTTCTTCTAGAAAATATCGGAATAGGGGAGTTAGGACATTTTCTAAAGCACATGCCTTCATCTTCCAAATGGAGAAGGAAAGATCTCGGGCAGGTACAAGATGCCCAGACCAGGAAGGACAAGATCCAGTCTCCATCTTTGGGGGTTCATGCCACCCACAGATCAGTAGGAGCTGAGAATTATTGTGGGAGAAAGCTGAGTGGTTCCTCTAGTCCTGCCTGCTTCCCACTCTGGCATGCTGGAAACTTCATAGGGGCTGTACCACCAGTCTGAGCCCCAGCCTGATCCCCTCACCTGGATGCGAAGGGTCACTGAGATTGTTGCTGGAGAGTCAGTCCTCAGGGGTGGAACTACTGTGCATCTTGGCCCAGCATCGCAGACCCAGAGGTCTTCAGATGTCTTGCTTCCTTCTGGCTGCAGGTGCTGCTTCCTTTTCTCTCTAGCTTTGATGAAGTGATCAAAGAAGAATATTTAGGTGAATCCTTAGAGAGGCAATAGCATCTGTTTGTGTTTATTAATTCCTGATTTTTTATCCCGCCTGCCAAACATGGCTTGGCTCTGCTTCTACACTTACAAGTCTCACTCTAGAGCCCCTGGTAGATGCCACAGAATAAGTTTTTCTACTTAAGTCATGAAGTTGAAGCAGGAGATAGATTGGTCCCAGGCTGAGCAACTGTAACCTGTTCCCTGTCGACAAAGATTACAGCAGGAGCAAGGAGGAGCTGTATCTTGCTTGGATAAAAGATAGGGACCATCTATTTCTCATTCTTGAGGTCAAGGAGACCTCCAGAACAGAGCTAAATATTCACAGAAAGGTTCCTCAGGGGTCAGAGAAGGGAGGGGCACCAGACCATAGTACATACTGTCAACTTCCCAGAAACCCTGGTTGTAGAATCCATCCTGGGTAAAAGATGACTCAGGGGCTGAAACCAATCCTGGCCCCTGAGTCAGGCCAAATGTGAACTCCAGGCCAGACGAAGCAAGATGATTGGCCAGAGGAAGCCCAGAAGGACTGCCCCCAAACAAGTGATTTAAACCACCTCTAAAGCACGTGTCCCTCTCTTGCTCTTTCTCTCTGTCTGTCCCTGTCTCTCTTTGTCTCCCCCACACCCCTTACTGGAGCCTGTCTGTGCTTTCTCCATACCTGTCTTCTCTCTCCTCTCTCTCAATACACATTTACTTGCCCCACTACCCTCAGTCTCTATGCAGAATTCTTTCTCCAAAGGGACAAGTTCTAGGGACCTACATCAAGTGGTTATGGGGTTATGGTTCAGCGTTCTCACCCCACAGCTAACAAGAGAACAAAGTCAGAGGCTCACTCTTCCCTGGTGCACAGCTGTGAATTGGCACGTGCCTCTGGTTCCTGCTTCCTAACTCAGATGACCTCAGTTGCTGAACAATCCCATGGCTGCTATCTCCCCCTTTGGACCTGGCCATTCCTGCTGTGCCTCTAGGGCATGTTTTAACCCTTACTCAGTCCCTTTGGTCCCATTCTCAGCAAAATATGCCTAAGCATGTTTTGGGGAGAAAGTGGTCATACCTGAGCATGGCCGGTTCCAGAGCATCAGTAGCTGCCATGATTAAGTACCCTGGTAAAGATACACAGTTGTACTGGTCTCCACATGCATCACTTTATGACAGTCCCCCAGGCTTCATGTGGCTGTACCTCAGAGGCACCTGAGGGTCCCCACACTCTGAGAGGTAGGTATCTGAAAGCCTCAAGGATTTTTAGGTTTTTTTTTTTTTTAAGGAACCACCACTCTTCCAACTCCCAATCCTGATCAGGAGGCGTAGATTCCCACTACTTTACGTATGATAAAAAGAAGATCTGGGAAGAATTATTAGTGTTGGTGGCATCTGATCCAGCCCTCAAAGTATAAAACATTGGTGAATGTGTGTCTCAGATACACACTAGGACCAAAACTGTGCTTTCTAAATTGTTCACCTTCTGCCATACCCATAGCCAGAGGCTGCCAAACACCTGTTTCAAAGTAAGGGAAGAAATTCAAAGAGATGAACATGAGGCACTCTCCAAATAATACATTAAAAAGAATGTAGGTTGTGTCTGTATTTCCAGTGTTTAGAAACTTAAATTTGTGACTGTGACTCAGATAACAAAAAGGTCTGTGAATCTCCCCCCCAAATCATCTCTTCCTTGCCCACTATCCTCTGTAAACGAAATGAACGTAGTCTTGATTTTGAACACATACTACGTGAAAGAAACTGTTTTAAGTGAGTTCCACGTATTAACTCAGAATTTAATTTATGTCTTCAGAGGACAATAAATAGCTCTTTGATATGGCCTTCACAGAACAGTTCACTGCATCTTTGGATAGAGTTAATTAATATTTTTATAAGAATCCCCTTCCAGGATAAGCAACATGTAGAAAAGAAACAGAATTATCTGTTATCGGAATAAAAAGTCACACATAACTAAATGAAATTTGTGACTTTTTTTTCTGTTAATGAAATAAATCTATTGGTGACATTATCCATTCATAGTGGACTACATAGCCAGCTATGGGTCAGTCATGGTAAAAGATTCAGAGAGCATCCCAATGGAAAGTTCTCCTTTCAGAGCATAGTTATATATTAGCCCATTGCAAAACATCATTAAGGATTCTCCAATAGGAATAAGATCTTGAACAAACAATTGTGGGTTGTTTTCATAACCCCTGGGCCCAATTTGTAACAATAATATTCATAATCAACAGTAATGTGTTTTCAAAAGCTTCATGGAAAGGGTTAAGCCCACTATTATTTATTTCTCCTAGGATATAATTGAAGCAGCTGCAGAAAGACAGTACCATTCATTTTCTTGAAGTATATAATTTCTACTAATTGTTAGATTACCGTGTTTGTAGATTATAGCATCATGATGCCAATGGACTTTAGGCAAAATTTCAATGCAAATTGCAATATGAAGGCATGATTATTACAGTAAGGAGGAAAATTCAAATAGCCAGACTTTGGTCAAGTAAAAGGCTCAGCTTGATCAATAATTTAAGCCATTTTGAATTTATTTTTATGCATGGTGTGAAAGTATGTTCCAGTTTCATTGCTCTATATGCAGCTGTCCAGTTTTCCCAGCACCACTTACTGAAAGGACTGTCTTTTCCTATTTTATATTCTTGCCTCCTTTGTCAAAGACTAACTTACCCTAGGTGTCTGGGTTTATTTCTGGGTTCTCTGTTCTGTTCCATTGGTCTGTGTGTGTGTTTTGGTACCAGTACCACACTGTCTTGATTACCATAGCTTTGTAATATTGCCTGAAATCTGGGAGAGTTATGCCTCCTGCTTGATTTTTGTTCCTCAGGATTGCTTTGGCAATTCTGGGTCTTTTACAGTTCCATATAAATTTTTGGATTGTTGGTTCTAGTTCTGTGAAAAATGTCATAGGTAATTTGATAGGGATTGCATTGAATCTGTAGATTGCTTTGGGTGGTATAGCCATTTTTATATTAATTCTTCTAACCCAGGAGCATGGAATATCTTTCCATTTCTTTGAAACTTTTTATAATTTCCTTGATTAATATTTTATCGTTCTCAGCATATGTCTTTGTTGAATGTACATGTAAATGACACACCTCTATGACTGCCACAAAAAATGCTTTAAATTTTTTACATAAGCTGTGTTGTACTATATACACATTCTGACCCCTTTTTCATTTAACATCACGTTCATGGCTTATTCAGAGAGAACATTGTATTGTATACTCAGTTGACTTTCTAAATCCACTTCTCTATTAATTGATACCTAGACTGCCTTCAATCCTTGCTGCCATAGCAATGGAATGAATATCTTGGCGCTTATCTCCTTGTGTAAGAACTTCTCAGGGGTACATCCCTAGAAGCAGTAGGCCGTGAACTCTCCACATACTAAATGTCACTAAACACTGCATGTTGGGTCATGAGATGGTTATTCAACTAATATTTTAAAGTATGTATTATGGGCTTATACAGACTTAGATTATGAAAATTAGCCTGCCTT
This sequence comes from Catagonus wagneri, assembly GCA_004024745.2. Taxonomy (NCBI): domain Eukaryota; kingdom Metazoa; phylum Chordata; class Mammalia; order Artiodactyla; family Tayassuidae; genus Catagonus; species Catagonus wagneri. The sequence goes on along the minus strand of PVHT020000079.1, from coordinate 32,451 downwards.
GTCTTTGAGTTTTAAAAGGCTCTTAATTCTTTTGACCTTTTTACTTAAAAACACCTAAGGAAGAACTACCTCCCATAGAGTACAGACAACCAAAAATCCCCCAAATGAATATTTTTGAACTCGTTTGATCTAAGCTAGGTCACGTGGCAATTCCTAAACAAATCACCATGGCCAAGGAAATGAAAAACTTGATTAGCGAAGCTGAAGGTCACATTCTTGACTAGGAGTTGAAAGAGGTGGAGAAGTGATCCCCTTCAGGAAATCACACTGTACTTTTAGAAGAATGGCAACTAGATGCTGGGTGTCAAGATGACATCTATCCATCATAACACAAACGATTTTGGGTATCTCAGATCTAGACCAAAGTGGACTTCACTTATGATGCTAAATGATTGTACTCCTTAATTTTCTGAGCATTCAGCTTTCTTTTTACTTGAAAGTTATTGAGAAATTTTGTCAAGGGTTTCAGGGATTTGCATGTATAGCATTAGAAAAATATCCATATCGTGTGAATGGAGCTTTGCAGCTGGTATATGGTGTGGACAGTGTGGGGAGAAGTAGAACATTGACATTTGGATTGTGCTATGTCAAAAATTTAATTTCTAACTAGCATTTGACCCCAATAAAGAGAGGTATATATTGCTGGTTTCTGTAGTACCTACCTATGTAGATGGTAAGGGAGATAAAAACTTTTATGTCTACCTTCTTAGGATCTCCAATTGGCCTTGCAAATTAAATTGACATAGAGTAATGGGAGAAATGTATATCCATTTCTTTAATATAAGTTTTACACGACATGGGAGCCCTCACGAGGAACCGATGTCCCAAAGAAATGGCAAATCATAAACGCTTTAAAGGAAGATGAACACAGGAAGGCAACTGCAGAAATGTAACTAAAATAAATGGAGAGGCTAAAGGGAGATAATAATTCTTTTAACAAGGTCTGTTTGTACAGAATTCTCTTGACCTGGCCTCCCTGCCTTTGGTGATAAGAATGCTTCTTTCCTCCTGGTACAGAGAAGGCAGCTTCATAGCAGAGTTTTATTTCCTCCTTTAGGGTAGAAAAGGGAGGGACAGAGCGCCCTTCTTGAACTGTTGCTTTTCAGGAAGAATGGCAAATAGGTGCTGGATGTTAATTGGCCTTTAGCTCAAATTAATTCTCGGCCAAAGCAGCCAATTTCATTTTTGGCATATTCTGCTCCCCCTCAAGGTCTCCATGATTAGAGTGGGCCTAGATAACTTAGGGTCCCCAAGGATTCTCAATTCTCTTGGCCTTTTGCATCCAAGGACACCTGACGCAGAAATCCCTTAAGGGCACCCCTCAAACTTTATTTTGCCTCTTTAAACCCGAGTCTCCAGAAGGAATCCTTGTGGGGAGCCACCCTTAATTCTAGAATGTGTGCGCTGAGTGATATCTGGCAGGTCATGGGCTTCAGCTTGTCTGACACACAGTACTAGAAAGAGAAGAGCTGAAGGATGTTCTTAGTCTGCTTTGAGGTAATGCAAAAAGAGAAAAGAAATCAGCAGTAGTTCTGCCTGTGACCTGGAAAAAAAAAAAGGAGAAAAAAAAATAAGGTTTAAAATGGGCAAAATATTCCGGGAATGAAAGCTTGAAATGAGACAGCAGAGGGAGCTCAGATAGAGAGTGGAATTTTGCAACATCGATTAGGCCCCACCAAAGGCAAGATTTTGACAAAAACCCTGTAGCTGAAATGTGGCCTCTGTACACTAGCACCAATTAAGTCTCAGAGACAGGGTTTTGGGTGAAGCAGAAAGAACAGCTTTACTGCTTTTCCAGGCAAAGGAGGCCACAGCAGGCTAATGCCTCAAAACTGAGTCCTGCCTTGACAGGATTTTAAGGAGTTTTATAGGTTAAGTTTGGAAGCCAGGCTTATTGATTAAGGTGTCCACATTATTTTCCCTCCATAGATCATGTCAGAGTTGTCAAATCCAACTACAGTTGGTCTGGTGATGGTTTCTGGTTGTCTTCTGGGTTGTCATTCTTTGACCTTTTCTCTGAAAAGATTGCTCACAGGGAAGTGGTGTTAGGGAGTGTTTCAATTACAAAAGAAGACATTAGGCACAAAATAACTCTAACTAGAAAGTAAACCATTAGTAAAAAGAAAGCAGTTAAGCAAGGAAGAGATCATTTGTGAAAAGCCAGACACCAGGTGCAATATAACTTTAACTAGAAAACAGATATTAGTAATAAGTTAGTGGGCCAAGGAAGGGAATAACATAACAGAGACTGTTTTAACTAGCTTTTAGCTATAACAATATTTCCTAATCATTAACTCTTGAGTTGGCCTTTTGAGACTGAGGGGAGGCCTGGGAAACTGAAGGAAAGGGCTTTTACTTCAAAACACAAAGATTTAGGTGCTTGTACACAGTTTCAACCCCAAAGCCAATATTTTCCCTTTGACGTATCTTGTTAATATCTCATGCCTGGTATATAGTGATTTGGCTTATGATGCTGTGTGCTGTGGAAGGGTTCCTCCTTAAGGTAAGCCAGTTCTGAGGCTGGACAGTCAGATCCGCCAGAAGCTGCTGGGGAAAATGACAATACCATTCATCTATTCAATTGTAAAAGACAAACATGCTCCACAGTTTCAACTTCTTGTCCCCGAGGATCAATAAGAACAGATGTACAATCTACACACTTTTAAGATGATATTCATCTAGTGCTGACCCTCTTGTCTATTTGGGAATCACCCATAAACTAAGCGGCCTAGTGGGATGAAGGGCACAGGATAACTTGAGTGAATTTCTACACAATTCAGTTCATTCAATTCTTTGCTCAAATATGACCTCTTCTCTCATTCTGTTTCATCCTATTCATAGCATTTATCACTGTTTCATTTTATACGAGTTGTTAATTTGCCAAATTTTAACCAGAATGTAAGTTTGATGAGGAAAGAAGACTTTCTCATCTTTGCTTGTGTGTCCATGGCCTAGAAGAATGTCTGGCACATGGCAGGCACTCAATTAGTTTCTGTTGAATGAATTATGAGTGAATGAATGAATGATCTTTGATGGGTGGGAAAGCAAAAAGTGGGTTTATGACATCAAACAAAAGGTTTAGGAATGCTAGTGTTAGAACAAAAGGGAAAGACTGGGAATGAAGCTGATAATAGAATAGAAAGAGTACTTCTGTCAACCCGCTCTGGAGGGATAAGGGGTCAAGGGATTAGACTGGGGAGGTGTGAAGGAAAGGCTGAAGGCCCAGGTCTCCGAGTCCATCTCAGGTTTTGCAATGCCTGGTATCCACTTTCTTTGCACAGAGTTAATTCTCCAGCGCCCCAGGTATTGAAATGATGTTGCCCCAGGGACGTTAGAAGCTTTTATCTGAGTTAAACTAGAGGAAATTGGTGAATAGAAAATAATTCAAAGCATTTCTTTTTACATCAGCTTCAGAAAGGCCATTATTCCTTGGCTCATGGGTTGGGGGAAAGGCTGCCTAGGTAAAAAAATAATAATAACAGTAATAATGCTGGGAATAATTTAAATGACAGCAGCTACTATAATAGGGAAGGGATAAAACCTAGCGGTTGAGAGTTAGACAGCCTGGATTTGAATGCTGGCTTCACTACTTAGATATGTCTATGCTTTAATTTTTTCACCTGCAAAAAAGGGCTAATATTTAGGTCATTAGTTAAATGAGTTAAAATATGTCACAGTAGGATGGAGATAAATATTAGCTGTTTCAGAGCCTGTGGTCTGAGACAGCATGAGTTGAAATCCTAGCTAAGCCTTTCCTCATGGTGTGATTTTAAATAAATTAATAAACCTTTCCATTCTTCTCATTGAGACTCGGGCTAATAATAATGCCTACCTCACTAGATTTGGGGGAGAATTAATGAATTCATATATGTGAAATACTTGGGAAACACCTGACCCATAGTACGGGTTTGACAAATATGAGCTATTATTATTATTACTACATTTCACTGAGTATGATTTTTATGAGAAGCATTACATTGGGTGCCTGTCACAGCCTGTGGCCAAAAAATAGGTCCCGTTTCCTTTCTATATTTGGATTACTCTAGCAGAAACCTCCACCATCTTCTCTATTAAAAATTAGCTCCCAAAATGTTCCTCAGTTATTTGCAGTGTCGGCCCAAGGATATCTAGCAAGATCTGACATGTGCCTGTAGCCAGCTGAGTTTTTGTGCAGTATCCACAAGGTGCTTTTCCTTGGGCTCTGATAGGCACTTCTTATCCATTTCCTCCAGGCATTTGGGAACTGCTTCTGCCCATAGTGGCAACACTGCTGCCTTTGCCCATCACAGGAATGCCAGTGGACATGCCAAGTCCATAGCTTTCAAAAGCTTCCAAGCTATTGAGTCCAGAATGCCAGATGTGGTGCAGAGGTGAGAATGGCCACTTCTGTAATTCTGGCAACATTTGGTTACCTTGGACCTAGAGTCACAAGCACCTGTTGGTCAGTCACCTCAGTATCTACTTAGTTCCATACTCTACAAGGCCCCAAGCCAGTGCAGTGACCAAATGGATCAGACATCAATGCTTTTTTTTTTTTTTTTAATGGCACATTAAAGTTCCCAGGCTAGGGGTCAAGTTGGAGCTGCACCTGCTGGCCTACACCACAGCCACAGCAACACCAGATCCTTAACCCAGTGAGCGGGGCCAGGGGAACCCACATCCTCATGGATACTAGTCAGGTTAGTGACATGCTGAGCCATGACAGGAACTCTGATCAGGTATTATTTTATATCCTGTTATATTGTTCTACTTCCTTCTCTAAGCTGTCCAGGCCAAACCAGAACTCCTCTCCCAGTTAAAAATAAATAGAAGTTCCTGGATACAGGAATAGATACAACCTGTGAGATGTTTCTACCCCAGCAGTGTGGGTCTTACCTCAGTCAGCCATGTCACTTCCTATGCATTTTCACCTAATATAACTTGATAAAGGCTTGCAGCAGACATGGTAGGTTATCTACCCGAGAGCCATCCCATCCTTTCTTATTTGGTAACAGATTTTGTTCAAGGACCTGATTACTGTCATTTTCAAATACTGGAGAAGGTCAGTTCCCTCCCCAGACTAGGGATGGCAGCAGAAAGTGGGGACTCTGGATCTGCCTAAATCTAGCAAGAAGTAATGCCACTCCTCTTGCCAGTTCTGGGATTAGGAAAAGTCCATAGTTCTGGCTTGGAAGATAGGAAGGGAAGTTGGCTCAAGACCAAGGAGAAACTACTTCTGGAAACTGATGCCTGAGAAGTTGGTACAGAAACTACTAAAGCAGGTCTGAAATCAAAAGTTACCTCTGCTATACAGCAGAAATTGATGCAACAATGTAAATCAATTATACTTTAATAAAATAAAAATCTTGCCTCTGCCATGCTAAGGATGGTTAAGGCAAAAATATAGGAAAAACTCGAGTCTTTGGGACATCTTAGAGCTGTTGAACTACCCAAACCTGGAACTGCCTGCCTCTGCACTTTTTGCTATTGACTTAATAAACATACCTAATATTTCAGCCCTTGGCTGTTTGAAGTGTGGTCTGTGTACCAGCAGCATCAGTATCACTTGGGATCTTGTTGGAAATACTGAATCTTGGGCACCCCCCACCAGAGCTGCTGAGTCAGACTCTGCATTTACCGCATTCCCAGGTGATATGTGTGCACACTAATGTTTGAGAGGCAATGATTCAAGTCACTATTATTATTTTTTTATATTCATTTGCAATTGAAAGCATGCTGGGACAAAGTCCCACCGGCTAGCAAGTGTCAAGATTGGAACTTTAAAGTCTGTTTTTCAGTAGGCTACACTGTCTTACAGTTTGTGCGATTACCATGGATGAAATATAAATAAACTACATTTCTAGAGGGTATTGACTTCTTAAAAATGTTTTCTTACTCAGAATGGTGAATTTATCTAGATTGCTGAGATAATTATCATAATCCTCAACTCCATTTGCCTCTGCAGACAGCCCAGTCGGTGAAGGTTACATATTTGCCCTCAGCTCTGCGTGTCTGAAATGACAAGTGTTTATGATTTTACATTCTTCCCATTAGTAGACTGGAGAACAGAGACCAAGCCATTCTACCCCTTGTTTGTCTTTTAACAAACTCCATTGCAATTGGACTGCACTGATTTTTCATTTTAACGAAAACCTGCCACATGTTGGCCCGGGTCAACATGTGCGTTGGATGTGTTGGGTGACTTCAGCCAAAGATCACTGTTGCTCTTTGAGGGCATGTTTTTGGCAAGACCTTTCAGATCCCAGCTCTTCAAAGACCTGCTGAGACTGTCGAGTTCTGCTATCTTCACAGCTCATGCTCTGCTCTGCTCTCTTTTTCCTCTCTGCTAAGTATGTAGCATGCTTCACAAATAGCTGGAAGGAAGGGGAGCATGCCGTGTGCCGTGTGGGAACCCCTCTCTTTCGCATCACCTACATCTGAGGGCAGATGTCAAATATCCTCCACCTTATTTTCTCAGACACATTATAACAAGGGATATTCATTAAGCCACATTGAACCATATAAAAGGTGAGAGAAAAGTCTTTTCAGGGTCTTGAAGCATTCTTCTCTGTTGACATGGACTGTCCAGTAAGTCAGCTGTCTTCACAGTTGCACCCAATCCTTCAATGTGACCATTTAGGGAGGTCTGTCTCTTGGCATTGGCATTGGGTATATGTGCTTAGCTGAGTGAGGATACAAGAAGCTGCCATTAAAGTCAAACAATGAAGTCACTAGTTCAGGGGATGTCATTTTAAGAGACCTCTCTTTTAATACTGAAATATCACACATGTAAGATATATATAGCTGATTTAGACATGGGGGGTCTAGGATGTAATTAGATCATGAAGGTGGAGCCCTCGTGAATGGGATTAGTGCTCTTATAAGAACAAACATAAAAGAGGAGACCTTTCTCTCTGTCTTGTGAGGATATAGCAAAAGACCACTATATTCAAGCCAGGAAGAATGCTCTCACCAGGAACCAAACTGGCCAGCACCCTCATCTCAGCTTCCAGCTTCTGCAGTTGAGAAATAAATTTCTATTGTTTAAGCCACTTATTATAGCAAGCGAAGCATATACCACCAACTGGTGGTATAAAATTCATATACCACCAGTCAACCTAAAAAAAATAGAACATGACCAGTATCTTTGAAGCCCTGTGTGTGTGCTCCCCTCTGATACCCCTTCCACAACCAATCCTTGCTTGCTTGTAAGTAAACAAAATCCCGTATTCTAATTACTTATTATCTGGCTTTTTTGTATAGTTTACCACGTATGTACATATCTCAACACAATATGTTGTTTATTTTTCCTGATTTGCACTTTATATAAGTGAATCACACAGTACGTTTCTATCCCTTTATTTTTCACTCCACATTTTGAGATTTAACCATAATGATGTATATAGCAATAGGTCATTTTGTTCATTGCTGTTTAGTATTTAATTTGTGAATATAATTTGTTCATCCATTTTACCGCTGATGGACATTTCATGCTTTATAAATAGGACTGCTTGGGATTCTTGTGTGTGGTTCCATATGCATCTGTAAGAATTTCTCCAGGGCCTGTGCCAAAAGCATCCTTAATGCAGGTCACATATATTCTGCTGCTGTTTCCCGTCAAGGCTCAGGTTGGGATTGCACTTCACAGCTCCCTTAATTCAGGGATGGCCATGTTGGGCTAATGAATTGTGAGCTAAAGTGATGTATGACATTTCTGGGGAGAAGCTTTGGGAAGCCATACTGGCAACGTTCTTTTCTCTCTTCTATAGTGCTGCAAGTGTTCCACATAGCAGCTGCTCCATTAGCATGAATCCCCAAGAAAGGGTAATAATGACATAGAGTCTGGTCTCCAATCAACCCACAATGACCATGTATCATGAGCCATGTATTAAGCCACTTTGGGTTTGTCACCCAAAGCACTATCTAGCTTATTCCAGAGGGTACAGAAATTGGTACTAGGAGTGGATTTGTTTGGTATGCCTCTATTCAACCTCAATAAAATATACCAGCTGTTTTCTAAAGAAGTTGAGCCAATTTTTAGATTATTTACCAAAAGTAGATGAGTGTCTGTTACTGCATAGCCTTGCCAAAAATGGTTATTTTCAGACTATAATTTGATCTGATGGAACTTTAGGAAATGGTGTCTCATTGTTTCATTTTTCTTTTCCTGATGACTAGTGGTACATTTTTGTATGTTTATTAGGCACTCAGCTTTCTTTTTCTGTGAAATGCTTGTTGATGACTTACGCCTATAATTTTATTGATTTATTTTCTGTATTTCTGTAGTGTTAGTCTTTTTCTTACTGATTCATTTAAATTCTTTAAATCTTCCCTCTGTGCCTCTCTATCCCCTCTTCCTGTCTTATTTTTCTCCATAGCATTTATCACCATCTTACACATTATTTATTTTCTGATGTGCTTTTTGTCTTTCTCAAGCTATGACATAGGGTACATAAGGTCAAGGACCCCTGGACCTTTTTCACTTTTTTTCTAGAGTTCCTAGAGAAGTGTCTAGCACACAGTGGGCATCAGGCAAATACCTGAATAAATGAAAGAACAATCAGAAGGGTTGGTGACAGTATCTGAACATTGAGGTTCTTGGCCATGGCCTTTTTCCCCATGTTTTGTCCTGATACCTGTAGGCCCTTGAACTTGATGGATTTCTGTCATGATGGAGACCAGACTTTAAGTACCAGTCTGAGTTCAAAAGTTTGAGAGTCTGGAGTACTGCTGTCTGAGGGCAGAAGATGGAGGTCTCATCTCAAGCAGAGGGAGCATATTCGCCCTTCCTCCACTTTTTGTTCTAGTCAGGCCCTCAATGGATAGGATGAGGCCCACCCACATTAATGAAGGCTAGTTAATTAATCTTCTTCACTCAGTCTACTGATTTGAATCCTTATCTCTTTTGGAGACACCCTCACAGAGAAACCCAGAAATGAAAATTTACCAGTATCTGAGCATCTTGTATCCCAGCCAAATTGACACATAAATGAACGATCATAAGTCTACCCCTTGTCATCTTGGTACCCATATGCAATTCCTTAAACTTCATCTCCAAATGAAGATAATATTAAGGTCATAATTCCACCTAACATGATACATCTATCTTGTGTACAGTCAAAAGTGCATTAACTCCTTTAGGGAAACTTCATCAAATGCAGGATCCAAACTGCATCTAGGACCTATGCCCCAGCTTGTGGCAATGCTGGATCCATAACCCACTGAACAAGGCCAGGGATTGAACCCACATCCTCATGGATAACAGTTATGTTCTTAACTCACTGAGCCATGGCAAGAACTCCTGAAGTTTTTCTTTTCTTTAGTTACTTATCCAGGGATCAATAATTAAGCCTAGAGATGGTAAGTTTCTTCTTCAGATTCTGTCCTGCTAGCTCAACTGCCATAATAATGGCCCACATTTGATGAAGTTTCCCTAAAGGAGTTAGGTTAAACCTTACAAGATTTTAAATCTAGAGTGCCCAGGAAATTTATTGAGATTCCCTATTACAGACTCTGGCCACAGCATTTCAGATGGAGAGCATACATTCTGGTAGCTGTGACTGAGCTTGTGGCTGTAAAACAAGGAGCCACAACCTTGAGAGATCAAACATAATCCAGTGAAAAAGGTACAACCTTTGTAATTCCTAATGTCAGGGAGAGAAGGCTTTTCTCATCCTTTGAATAATCACTGTGGTCTACAATGGGATTCAGACCTACAAGCCACCTGAGAGACTCTGAGGGCTTCCTCTCCCCCCCTTACCGTGTCTCAGCCTTCAGTAGCTGCTGCCTTGCATGAAGGGAAGGCCTCATGTAGATGGCCCTCATCTCTGCTATCGAGACTCCGACCCTAGTTACTTGGAATACTTGGTGAAGGTCCAGGTTGAGTGGACATAGCCTGCTTTGTGGCCACAGCTTCCAACTCATCACTCCAACCCACAGCAGACATTAAGTTTGTTAAATATTTGGCTAGTTTCTCCTTCATCTCCTACTGCTGCTGTGCTAGAAGAGGTCTCTTCTCCAACAGGAAGAGTTTATCACTTATTAGAATTTAGCTCATATGAGTTTCTTTGAGTCCTTAGATCACTAAAGGTTTCTTTTTTTTAACTGTATAGTTAGTATTGCTTGTTCTCATCATGAGGGTGGAAGTTTCCATCACCAGTGACTTTCTAACTAGAAGCAAAAGGTCTGTGATAGATTAGGGGCAAAACCTATAAATATTCTAAGCAGATGTTACTCTTTCCCTACAAATATTTTTAAATGAGAAATATCAAGCACCAAAACTTTTTAGGCACTTAGAAAATCAAAGATGAGAATCAATAGCCTTTAATCTCCCAACTGTTGCATTTGCTTTCTGATAAGTCCTAATTAACTGCCAAATGAGATAATAATGCATTCATTAAATCTTATTTCTAGTTGAAAAAATGAAAATATTCATTAAAATAGGGAGCAGTTTTAACTTTAGAAATAGAGTGTAAATGCCACATATAATTTTCATTAAATTTATGAAGCAAGAAAGTATCTATATCCTGCTCCATATGACAGTAACTTAAATTTCATTTGGTTACAGAAAAGCAAGTGATACTTTTTAATGCTGTCTTAATGACTGCCCTACTTTTTTTCCTAATAGAGTCCATGTTATTTTGAGCTCTTTCATGTTTTCCTCTCTCAACCATTTCTATGTACATAATAAGAGCAAGGGCAAGTAAAAACACTTAAGAAACCCTAAAATTCATTACCTAGTTTTGGTCTATAGTACTCTTATCATTCCCAAAAAAAATCAGATGGAAACTTATATGTACATTATCATACAATATAATGTGATATATAATATCAATATGTGTGTAATATATAACAGAATGCAATGAATAATATAAATTGAGGTACAGTCATAGAAATGGAAGAGATTTCAAAAATCATCTGGTACAAAAAATTAATTTACAGAAGGAGTAGAGACCTTAAGAAAAGAGATGTGTCTAAAGCTACATAGCTGGTTGGTACCTAAGGGTAAATTTATTGTCTTAAGGTAACTATGCATTTAACTTTAATAGATGCTGCCAAATTGTTTTCCAAAGTGATTGAACCAGTTTACCAGCAGTGTAAGAATTCCAATTGTCCCACATTCTTGGCAACACTAGATATTCTCAAATTTTTAAAAATTATAGCTCTCCACTTGGGTATGAGGTGATATCTCATTGTGGCTTTACCTTGTTTTGTCTGATCACTAACTGTTCAGCGTTGGCTGTATCTTTTGTGAAGTATCTGTTCACGTCTTTTGCCTGTTTCTTATTGGTACTTTTTTTTTTTTTGCTATGAGTTGTGGTGTAGACCACAGTCGCAGCATATGGAAATTCCCAGGCTAGGGGTCAAATCAGAGCTGCAGCTGCTGGCCTGTACCACAGCCACAGAAACACTGGATCCTTAACCCACTGAATGAGGCCAGGGATCAAACATGCGTCCTCATGAATCCTAGTCAGGTTCATTAACCCCTGAGTCACGAAGGGAACTCCAACACTTTGTCTTTTTCTTATTAGTTTTTAAAAGTTCTTCAGATATTCTATATTCAAAACTTTTGTCTTGCAAGTGATTTCTGGTCTATGACTTCCTATTCACATATTAGGTAATTTAACTGAGGTCTTCAATTAAAAGTCTTAATTTTAAAAAGTCTAATAGTTTGTTACTTTGTTCTTTCACTTTAGTGATTACTACCTCTTTGGTCTTCTGTAAGAATCATGACTGAAAGGTCATGAAAATAGTTTATATCTTATTCTAGAACTTAATTTAGTTCTATCTTCCAATAAGGAAGTTCTTATGCTCTGTGATCTGCTTCAAATTAACTTTTGTATGTGGTTTGATATGAGTCAAAGGTTTTGATTTTTTTTCCCCATGTTTCTAATTGCTCCAGCACTATTCATTGAAAAGACTGTCTTGGGAGTTCCCCTTGTGGCTCAGTGGAAACAAATCTGACTAGCATCCATGAGGACGCAGGTTTGATCCCTGTCCTTGCTCAGCGGGTTGGGGATCTGGCGTTGCTGTGGTTGTGGTGTAGGTTGACAGCTACAGCTCCAGTTTTACCCCTAGCCTGGAAACCTCCGTATGCTGTGGGTGTGGCCATAAATGGCAAAAAAGAAGAAAAGACAATCTTTTCTAACTTGATAGAAGTGGTACCATTTGGCAGACCGAATGGCCATATATGTATGTGTCTATTTCTGGCATCTCTTCTTTGTTGTTCAATTTGTGTAGCTTTTCACCAACACCAAGATGCCTTAACTACTGTAGTATTACAGCTTTATGCCAGATTTTGACTTACAATAAAGCTGTAATACTATAGTAGTTAAGTCAAAATCTGGCAGAAGATCTCCAGCTTTGTCCATCTATACCCTTTGCATTCTCACTTACAGTTTGGAGTCATGCCTGCCAGTTCCATCGAAAAAAAATTTTTAAAGTTATTATGATTTTGATTGAGGTTAGATTGAGTCCATGGATAACACTGAAGAGAATTGACAACCATTTTGAATCTTCCAATCCACTAACATATAATACCTCTCCATTTACACTTCTCCAACTAGGTCTTAATTTCTTCATTGTTATTTTTAATAATAGATGTTTCACTAAATTATTTCCCAGGCATTGGATGTTTTTGATGTTTTTATAAACGTTGTTGTTTTCCAATTTGATTTTTTCCAACTCTGGGTGCTATATAGAAACATGGACACACAAATTGGTTTTTACATATTGACCTTGCATTTGGCAACATTGCTAAATTCACTTATTATTTGTAGATTATTTTGGATTCTTTATGAAGCAATCACATAAGCATAAAAAGTTTTACTTCTTCCTTTTGAATCCACATGCCTTCTGTTTCTTTCTCTTGCATTATTGCCCTGGTAGCTCCTCCAGTACAAGTTTGAATAGAGGTGGTGATAGTGAACATCCTTGTCTCGCTATCAGTCCCAGAGGAAAGCTTCCTCATTTTACTACCGAGTGAGTGTGGTGATAGCTGCCTGTCTGAGGCCCTCTCAGTAAAAGCTAGAACCCTCAGTGAAAAAGAGATGACAAAAGGGTCTGCATCCTGGCTAGGGTTCTAGGTAGAGTGTAAGAAATTATAGCACCTGCCAGTCTGTACTCATATAAGATATGGTTTGAGTTTAAACCGCCTCCATGGTATAGAAAGCCCTTCAAGTAGAAGTCACCCTCAAAGTGAGTCACTGAGACATTTAGCATTTTCAAGTGCAACACTTATCTGGAAGGATGCATCTTTGGTCCACGGGGCACGAGATTTCCATAGACAGAAGTCCAGTGAGGATGTGCTCACAACAAAGCATAGTAGAGAAAACTCCCTCGTGATCAAGAGTTTTTAGACAGAAAGAACCAGACGTTTTTGCCCTTTAAGAACTACAGATAATATAATCTGATAGACACTTAAAAAATAAGTATGTTAACAGTAACTTAAATCTGATTAAGTCCACTCAATATGTGTAACAGGGATAGAAAAACACTAAATTTCTCATCTTAACATAGCAATGAGTTAATAAATACTTTTTGATCCTGAAATTAAGAGTTAGAAAATTGTTACTAAAGCCCCGGAGCTCCAGCTTTCCCCAGCATCCCACGTATCCTCGCTACATCATCATGGACCTGTCCCCTTGAGGACCACTGACATCTAGGAAGAGAGCTGAAACTGTATCCACTGAGACACCTTATTCTCTCAGCAGTCTCAGTAATTTTTGAAAGAACCAATGCATGCATCTTAACATTTTTTACTATATTCTATTTAAATGGCTTTTCAAAGGTTATATTCAGATCCATACAGAGCATTAAAAAGCATCCACTAACAGAAATATTTCAACAACACGATGTTGCATATAAAGAGCAGATGGCATAGAAGTGTGTGTAATAAAAACCTGCCAATGTAAAATTATCTCTCTATGGATCCAGAAAGCCATATGGTGGTACTCACAAAGAGAGGTCTGGAAGAATGTTCACCAAAACATTGATTGTGATTATTTCTGGGTGGTAGGATTTCCCACTTTTGCTTTCATTTGTTTAGAACTTTTTAGTTTATTTGAACTTTTGCAAACAGAAAATTTAAAGAACTAAAAGAAAGCCTAACTTAAAACTTGTTTTTAACTATTATATATGGAATCTAGGTTGGCTTTTTCTTTAAAAAGTGTGATGTAAGAGACGAGAAAAGCTGTTGCAACATTTGAAGTTTAATGAGAAGACTTAGGCCATAGGTGGAAATTGGAAGCAACAGCTCTATAGCTTCAAAGACTTTCTAAACTCTCCATAACTTAAGTTTCTATTTCTAATTGGGTCTGGGAAAGAGAAGGTGTAGAAACCACCAACATGCAGAGTTGACAGAGGCATAGAGAAGAAAACAGGATTAGCAGGGGGCCACCATGACCCTGAGGACTCAAATGGGGATGGGGGTCTCATCTCCCTCTCATCACAGAACACAGTTCTTCACAACCAAGCTCCTTAGCAATATGTCTTATACAAGTGGCCGTTCAGCCTTTGCTTGTATAGAATAAGAAGTTTACTTTCTCTAGGTTCATCCGTGTTGCTGCAAATGGCATTATTTCATTCTTTTTATGGCTGGCTAATATTCCACTGTATATATACACCACATCTTCTTTATCCATTCATCTGTCAAAGGACACTTAGGTGGCTTCCAAGTCTTGGCTACTGTAAATAGTGCTGCAGTGAAGACTGCAGTACATGTATCTTTTAAAATTAGAGTTTTCATCTTTTCCAGATATATGCCCAGGAGTAGGTTTGATGGAGCATATGGTAACTCTTGTTTTTTAAGGAACCTCATACTGTTTTCCATAGTGGCTACACCGATTTGCATTTCTTCCAACAGTGTAGGAGGGCTACCAAAGGGGAAGGGGGGGATAAATTAGGAGGATGGGATTAACGTATACACACTACTATATATAAAGTAGATAATTAACAGGGACCTACTGTATAGCACAGGGAACTGTACTCAGTATTTTGTAATAACCTGTAAAGGAAAAGAATCTGAAAAAAAAAAAAAACTGAATCACTGTACACTGTATACCTGAAACTAACATGGCATTGTAAATCAACTAGACTTCAATAATTTTTAAAAATAAGTTCCCCATCCACAAGCAGATCCATTTGATTTTCTGTGGCACAGACCATTTAGATGTTCATTCTTTTTGTCATCTGATTGCTGCTCCCTGTGCCTACAACCCTGTCCCTAGAGCTAGAAGAAAGCCACCTCCCTCTTTCACAGGAGAGTCCTTCAGACATTTGGAACAGCTCTGACCTATGCCACAGCTGCAGTGACACTGGCTCCTTAACCCGCTGCACCACCTAAGAACTTGCCACTATATTCCTCTTTCCTTTGGACCTTTTGATTCTAATTCACACAAAAATCACATAAATATGGGGAGGGCAGTCTTTTCATGAGACTGATCACTTACACTGATTTTCTTAATTAAAAAAAAAAAAAACCTTATGAGAATTCCCATCGTGGCTCAGCGGGAGCAAATCTGACTAGCATCCATGAGGATGCTGATTCGATCCCTGGCCTCGCTCAGTGGGTTAAGAATCTGGCATTGCAGTGAGCTGTGGTGTATGTCAAAGATATGACTTGGATCTGGTGTTGCTGTGGCTGTGGTATAGGCTGGCGACTGTAGCTACGATTCGACCCCCTAGCCTGGGAGCCTCCATATGCCAAGGGTAGAGCCCTAAAATGACAAATAAATAAATAAATAAAAATTTTAAAACCTGATTGATAAGTGATATTACTCATATCTCTCTTACAGTTATGGAAACAGTTGGCATTTTTAACTCAAACATTGGCCTTTCAGTTATATCTATTAAATGCCTATTTCATATTAGAAGCAGATCATTCTTTTGCACACTGAGTCTGTCTTCTGCTGTGTTCTTATTCCCCAGTTGTGTGACATCTTCAGACTTGTTCTCTGAGCCCTATCTCCATCCAAATCATTGATGAAATTTTGAGCAAAGCCGTGAATGGATTTCTAAACCACTAACCAGTTATTTCACATCTCCCACCTTCAGGCCAGTAGGCTTATAGCTGGTATTTTCCATATGCATTTCCATATGCATATTTTCCATATGCACTTACCACTTTGCCTTTTGCTCTGGAAGTCTGTCCTCTATGGACAGATGGGTTCCCCAGCCTCTGGCTTTTGGGTGCTTTGGCCAATAACTGGCACTAACTGAAGTTCAGAGAGGAAGAGTGAGGGGAAGGCACTTAATCCCTGGCTCCCTCTTAGTCGGGTCCTGTGGTTGGGTTCCGTTCCTCTCTTCAAGCCACAGCTCTATCGGACTTCCTGTGTGGCTCACAACAAGCCACAGCTCTATCAGGCTGCAGACAGGACCTCTCTGCCTTCCAGTAACACCTCCTTCCCCTTCCCTCTTCAGGCTCTGAGTGGTAACAATTCTCCCCTGTTAATAACCCTGAACACTGCCCCATCCTATGCTGGTTTTCCTAGAACACACCCCATATTTGCAAATAGTCTGTTTATTAAATCTTCTTCAATTAACCCAATCGAATATTCTATTCCTACTGGGAACCTGACAAGTCACTACTAACTGTTGTATCATTCAGCCCAGTTATCAACATTTTTAAACATTTTAATGGAAATACCATGAAATGTTTTCTAAGGAAAATCAAGATAAACATGATTTACAGATTTCCTTCCCTTACCATTCTGTTGACTTACCTACAAAAGGAAAATGAATCAATCCTGCATCACTTATTTTTTGTTACTTATACAGCCTCCATGGTCACCTCCCCTGTTTTTTGTTTTTGTTTTCATTTTCTTGAAAAAAAATTTTACGACTGATAAGAAATTCATCACTGTGATCTAAAGTACTTCTTGCCCTTTTTGAAAATCAGGCTATTTGCCAAATACTAGGAAACTCTTGAGAATAACTATGTTGAAGTAACATCCTTTGTTTTATTTCAACATTGAAATCAACACTTATCCTATAGTGACCAAAAAGAGTAAATGATAATGAGAAAGCTTTAGACAGGATTATTTTCTTATTGAAATATCTTCTTTTTCAGATTATAGTATCATATATGTGCATCACAGAAAACTAATGATACAAAGCAATATAAAATGAAGAAATAAAAATCAGTTACATTTACAATTCAGAGATAATAATGCATATTTCTTTTATTTACATTTTGTATAATTAGAATCATTGTATTTACGCCATTTTTACCTTATTTTTTCAAAAATTCATATTAGATGTTAATAGTAACAAGTGTTGCCGAAATTTGGCCTCTGTCCACTGGGGCCAAATAAAGATGCAGAGACAGAGTTCTGGATGAAGGATAAAAAGATAACTTTTATTGCTTTGCCAGGCAAAGGAGGCCACAGCAGGCTAATGCCTTAAAGACTGTGCCCTCTTTTGGGAAGAATTGCACGGAGTTTTATAGTAAAAAGGAGAAAACCTGGTTTTCGGATAGGAATCAGGATTGGGACAAACATGATCCTTCTTTCTTTGGGGGAATCTTGGTCATCAAAGCTGGAGTCAGGAAATGTTCTTGAGGGTGGTCTTCTGGGTTATTGCCTAAAATAAGAATACTTGCAAAAGTGGCATATTGATTAGAAATTACAACAGACTAGGAAAGTTCCTGAAAAACATCATGTGCTAATAATCTTTAACCCACAGGCGATTGTGCTCAGGGTGCCTAATCTTTAGCTTATGGGTGATTGTGTTTAGGGTTCAATTAAGTCAGGGAGAAGGACAAGGAAGGACTCCAATCTGTTCAATTTTAAAGTATTCATTTCTAAAAGAAGCATAAGAATTATAACTTTTCTCTTAGACTTATAAGATGCCTATGTCATTATGTGTATCCCTTGAGAGGGAACCAGGATCCTGCCCCATGACTGTGCTATTTTTGCTTGACTGCTCCTCCCTTGTCTCTGCATCCTCTTCCTTCCCTTAATCAGCAACTGTTGAACCTGCCCCTGGGAACTCAGGGAAGACCATGGAAGCTGAATGACAGGAAATGGGGCACACAGAAAGGCTTTTTGCCTAGGAGCCCCACAGGGCCCTGCTCGTCTACACAAGGAAAAGCCTTTGACGGCCTTTGACTCAGGGAAACGTGGTTGTCAGGAACTCTGTGCCATAACTCAGGCACAGCAGCTACTTGGTGACAGCATACCTAAATCATGGTCTTCGCAAGGAAATAAAACTCCAGCAGTACTTTTCAGACTTCAGCGTGTACATGACACATGTAAGATCCTGTTAAAGGGCAAATTCTGATTCAGGAGGTCTAGGGTGGGGCTCGAGACTGCATATCTAACAAGCTCTTAGCGGTGTCAGTGGTACTTGTTTGGGGATATTTTTGAGAAATGAGAATTATTAGTTAGGCAGTAATGAAATTCATTACTTTAAAGTTTGAGAAGCACAGATCTAGAAGTGGTTCTCAACCTTGCCTTAAAAAATAACACTCAGAGATCCCTGTTTTATAAAAGCTTACAAGATAATTCTGATGCACAGTGAAGGTTAAAGGTGTCTTCTCTAGACCTGTGTGTGTAACATGATGGCAAATGTAGCAATTATAAATAATTCACATGGTCTTTGTTTCTAATCTCAGTTAGAAAGAAAAAGACAGCAACAACCACAAAAAGCAAAACAAAACAACCTCCACACTATTGTGCAGGAAGGCTGGTGCTACAGCTGAGAAACCACAAATCAAGATTTTGATTTGGAGCACACTGGGATTTGAACTAAATTGAGCCACCTGAACCCAAAATTGGTTTGGAAACCTCATCAGCATGATTTAGCCCGTATGATTCCAAGGCTTCAGTTCAAGTTCTTCAATAATCAGCTTAGACAAATTTTAGAAGAGACACACATCCCAACTGTGATTGCCTAGGTACTCAGTCACCATAGAGACTCAGAGGCTATCTGGCAGAAAAATATCTGTGCACACCAGTTTTTGAGGCACAGGAACTGAGAAAGTAATCATCAGTTTTGTGCATTTTTTTTTCTTTTTTTCTTTTTTAGCATGAGCTCTATTACTTCAGAGCAGGACAGATCAGTTTGCACGTAGTTCTGGCTGAAAGACTGTAAACAATCAAAGGCTGGAAAGTGTCTCTGCTTATAGAGCCCTGACTTTAAAATACCATCCATGACTTCTGTTATGTCTTTTCTTCCACCATCTGGACAGGACAGTAAATTAGATGGGAACTACTTCTGCCTGTATTTCATCAAACAGCAAAAAATACACTGGAGCCTATGAAAGTGCAATTTCTTTGTTACGACAACGAGTAGCACAAAGCCCAAAGAGAGGCAATTTGCTGACCTTGCCCAGATTTCTGGGGCTGCTTGCACAGCCTAGTGTGCGGGATGACTTCACACTAGGGTGAAGGCCCTGTAGAGGTACTCTCTGCTGGGCTTTGTGTCCCTGTGTTACAAATTCTCCTGTCTAAGGGCCAGGGGCCCATGGACAGAACTGGCTTCTCATAAGCAGATAAAATCTGAACATCAAGACATAAAAGAGATCAAGCATGTACTTTTCTAAGAATTTGTCCATTTCTTCTAGGTTTTCCTTTTATTGGCATATAGTTGCATATAGTAGTCTCTTAGGATCTTAGTATTTCTGTGATGTCCATTGTTACTTCTCCTTTTTCATTTCTAATTTTATTGATTTGTGACCTCTCTCTTTTTTTCTTGGTAATTTTGGCTAAGGGTTTATCAATTTTGTTGATCTTTTCAAAGAACCAGCTTTTAGTTTCATTGATCTTTTCCATGGTTTTCTTTGTTTCTATTTCATTGATTTCTGCTCTGATCTTTATGATTTCTTTTCTTCTAACTTTAGGTCTTGTCTGTTCTTCCCTCTCTAGCTGCTTTAGATGTAAAGTTAGGTTGCTTATTTGAGCTTTTTCTTGTTTCCTGAGGTAGGCTTGTATTGCTATAAACTTTCCTCTTAGAACTGCTTTTGCTGCATCCCAGAGGTTTTGGAGTGTCTTATCTTTGTTGTCATTTGCTTCTAGGTGTTTTTTAATCTCCTCTTTGATTTCTTCAGTGATCCATTGGTTGTTTAGTAGCACATTGTTTAGTCTCCATGTGTTTGTGGTTTTTGCCGTTTTTTTCTTGTTGATTTCCAGTCGTATAGCATTGTGGTCAGAGAAGATGCTTGATATGATTTCAATTTTCTTAAAGTTACTGAGGCTTGATTTGTAGCCCAGGATGTGATCAGTCTTAGAGAATGTTCCGTGCGCACTTGAGAAGAATGTGTATTCTGTTGCTTTTGGATGGAATGTCCTGTAAATATCTATTAAGTCCATCTGATCTAATTCTTAATTCAGGGCCTGTGTCTCCTTATTGATTTTCTGTCAGGATGACCTGTCCATTGCTGTAAGTGGGGTGTTAAAGTCCCCCACTATGATTGTGTTATTGTTGATTTCTCCTTTTAAGGTTGTTAGCAGTTGCCTTATATATTGTGGTGATCCTATGTTGGGTGCATAGATATTTAACATTGTTATATCTTCTTCTTGGATTGATCCTTTGATCATTATGTAGTGCCCTTCCTTGTCTCTTAAAATGTTCTTCATTTTAAGGTCTATTTTGTCTGATATGAGTATTGCTACTCTGGCTTTCTTTTGATTCCCATTTGCATGGAATATTGGGATGAAAATGCTATAAAATTTGGTTGTGATGATTTTTGTACACTTAAAAATGTAATAAAATTCATTAAGTAATTAAAAATAAATAAATTAAAAAAAAGATCAAGCATGACTAGGACTCAAACCTAGACCCAGATCCAAACCTAGGTCTATTGCCTGACTTGAGAATGTCAGCAATTCTCAGTGGCCCTCTGTTCCTTATCTGTAAAATGAGCTAATTAGATAAAATTTCCTCTAGAACCCTATTTAGGCCTAGCATGACTTGAATAATAATAATAATAGTGGTGATGATAACAATAGCCAAATTTATGGTCAGGCCCCATAAGATGGATGTTTTCTTTTCCTTTCTTTTTTTTTTCTTTTTAGGTCCGCACATGGGGCAAATGGAAGTTCCCAGGCTAAGGGTCAAAATGGAGCTGTGGCTGCCAGCCTACATCACAGCCACAGCAACACAGGATCTGAACCATGTCTGTGACCTACACCACAGCTCGTGGCAATGCTGGATCCTTAACCCACTGAGTGAGGCCAGGGATCAAACCTGCGTACTCTTGGATACTAGTTGTGTTCATTACCTCTGAGCCACAGCAGGAACTTCCAAGATGGCTGTTTTCTAGCTCTCTGTACATCTTCTGTTTAATCCAGTTTTGCCTCACCCTCACCTTAAACACATGATTGCCTCCCCTTCCTAAGCTGAGAGTTATTCAGTAACTACCTGCGTGAACAGCCCTGCCCCCAGTCAACTATTGTGTTAGCCTTCAAACCACACCTGCTGCGGTATGTTTGGTGATCAACGGGAAACCACTGCTCTTGCAGAGGTTGCTAACCCCCAGAGCAGTGGGGGCATGTATTCTAGCAGTCCCCCTGGTAACCGAGGAGCCGTTGTCATGCCAGTCCCCTGTAGTCACTTCCTCCCCTGTGTGGTGGAGATTGCTGGATTGCTGGCTTGTTCTGCCTGCTGTTGTGATAGAGAATAACAAATCTGACTCCATATCAGTTCTGTTGTTTTACTTTAGTCTTTGCATTCTGTTGCTTTTGCTTCCAGTTAAGAATGTGCCTATAGCCGCAAACAGACAGGATAGCCTATTCTCAAAACTCTGTCTGACCTTTAAGGGCATGAAACTTTTCCATTCATACAGAGATCAAAAGTTGCAGAATAGAAAATAACATTTGTCCTCTTGGAGGTTTACCCTCATGGACAGCTGTAAATAACAAAGGATTCCAGCACCAAGAAATTTGCAACAACCAAACACACCCCTCCCCTTTTAGTATAATAGCAGCCTGAATTCTGACTTGGGTAAGATGGTTCTCTAGGATGTCCTTAGTCTGCCATCTTCTCAGACTACTGGCTTTATGAATAAAGTCCTTATTCCTTGCCCCAACACCTCATCTCCTTATTTATTGACCTATCATGCAGTGAGCAGAATGAGTTTGGACTTAGTAACACCGTTGCTTATCTAATCCTCTGTCCCATCTTCCCTACACCCCTTCTCTTCCCCCACTGGCAACCACTAGTTTCTTCCTTAAATTTGCGGGGTCTGTTTCTGTTTTGTTATATTCATGTTTGTTTTACTTTTCAGATTCCACATATAAGTGATATATAAGTCTTTCTCTGACTTATTTCACTAAGCATAATGCCCTCCAAGTCCATTCACGTCGTAGTCATTCTCCTTTATTCTTATTTGATTTCTCAGCAGCTGTGTTGACATGGGAGGCCCCTGAATGTTCCTTGAAATGTACTCCCCCCCCACCCCCCAACCCCCACCATGAGTTTCTATGTTACCACCAGCTCCTGATTTTCATCTTAATTCCCTGGTCATTGTTTTTCCATCTCCCTTTCAGCCTTTTCTCTCTCTTTATCAGTTAAATGCTAAACGTTATAACCTGGTTCTTCAGAGTAAGGGTCTCTTCCTAATCTTCCAGCTCATCCACTTCCACAGCTTCAATTGTCATGTTTATGCTGAACTTCCAGTTCTACACATCTAACTACTTGGGCTTCTGCACTTGGAAGTAACACACAGGCTACCAACCTGTCCAAAGCTGAACTGAGTTCGTTATCTCCTATCTGAAACCTGCTGTTCTTTTGTGTTCCCTAATGGTAATGCCAGTGTCATAGCAAGACAATTGGTGGTTCTGAACCCAAGCCACAGCAATGACAATGCTGAGTCCTTAACCACTGGGCCCACCAGGGAACTCCTCTTTTTAATACTCTTTAATGTCTGTCCTTTACCTTAGAATAAAGCCCAAAATTACCATGACTTGCATGGCCCTTTAAAACCTGAACTGACCCACCTCTCTAGCTTCATCTCTGGACATTCTCCAAATATGGCACACTGTGTGACAGCCGTATTGAATTCTTTTCATCTTTTTAAATGTGCCTTGTTTACTATCATCCTTGGGTCTAAGTGGATATCATTACTTTTGCCTACAATGCTGTCTCCCTTTGTTCTTACCTATTTAATGTTTCACAATTTGGGCCTCAATTTGGAAACCGATTCTTTTTTTTTTCATTTTTTAAAGTTTTATTGAAGTATAGTTGATTTACAATGTTGTGATAATTTCTGCTGTACAAAGTGATTCAGTTATACATGTACACCCATCCATTCTCTTTTAGATTCTTTTCCCACATAGATTATCACAGAATATTGGGTAGAGTTCTCTGTGCTATACAGCAGGTCCCCGTTGGCCAATCATTCCATATACCTCAGTGTGCATATGCCAGTCCCAAACCCCAAGTCCATTCCTGCCCTCTCCATCTGTCCCCCTTGGTAATGTAAGTTTGTTTTCAAAGTCTGTGAGTCTGTTCTGTTCTGCAAATAAATTCATTTGTATCTTTTTCTTTAGATTCTACATATAAGTGATATCATATGGTGCTTGTCTTTCACTGTCTGACTGACTTAGTATGATCATCTCTTTGTCCACCCATGTTGCTGCAAATGGTGTTATTTCATTCTTTTTTATGACTAAGTGGTATTCCATTGTATGTATGTACCACATCTTCTTTATCCATTCCTCTGTCAATGGTCATTTAGATTGTGGAAACCAATCTAGGAAGTTTCCCTAATTCTCCACAATGTTCTAAAGCACATTGACCTCTTCACTGAAATAAAAAGTCCTTGAGGGCAGGCATTTCGCCTACCTTGTTTCACCACAGGATCCCAAAACCTAGAACAGTATCTGGGATAGTAACTGCCCAACAAATGTTTATTGAATGAATGGATGAATTCCATTCTTTATCTTGGTATTTATTGGACTTTTTGATTATTAGAGATTAAGTAAGGGCAAGGATCAGAGGGATCTTACCTGGTACTATATCCCCAGCACCTAGCACAATTCCTGACATAAATTAGACATTCGGTGGATTTCTGTGGAATAAATGAACACATGAATAACTTTTAGTTAATTTTAGAACTATCAATAAAAGCATTAATACTTTTAAGCCCAGTAGCAATACAGCCTGTAATGACATTTTTCTCTTTACCTTGCTTCAAGTAGTACATGTTGGTTTTGTTTGTTAGGTTTGGGTTTGTTCATGCCTGTGGATCATTAACATTCAGATATACCCTTTGTCATGGCTGTGCTTTTTATTACTATATGGTTTTTTATTACTGTATAGTGCTAAAGTGCTTAAACAATTTTCTTTAGTATCTCTACACAAGCTAATTTCAGAAGTTAGTCCCTTTGTGCTTTTTGGCTGATAAAGAAATTAAAGTCTTAAAGTATCAAGAAACATCATTCAGCTCACATGCTAGGTCAAATATGTCACATCATCCAGTCTTGAAATAATTCACATTAAAATATTAATATTAATTGGTTTTGGTATATGCTTTCCTAGAAACCAAAATATTAATATTAATTTATTTCATTTAACATTAATGTAATATTAAATATTTATTCAACATTTTAATTAATTTAATTAATAATTAATAAGTAAGTAATTTAATTAATATTTAAATATTGAATATTAATATTAATTGGTTTTGGTATATGCTTTCCTGGAAACCAAGGACACAAGTATTTCCCAGACTCATTTAGCCCTACTCACTAAACTCCTTGGAGGGGCAGGGATAAAGATCAGGTAAACAAAAATTGCCAGGAAAACAAGCCTTCAGCATCAGAGGCTCAGCCAATGTTCATTTTCCTTCTGCAGGTTTCTCCCATCCCACACCCCATTACATATAACACTTACTCCCTTCCTGGCACAATTGTGGTTTTACTTTCTATGCAGGTGTGTAGAGTTGTCACCTGGTGGCACTAGCTCAGAATCCTCTCCCCCTTTCCTGATGTCACTCCTGCATCTGAACCTCCTTACTGAGGATCCCATGATCTCAACATCAAATATCTTCCTTGCCAGATGATGACCCTGGGGAAGCTGACCAGCCACTGGGGCTTTGACCTTATAGACCATCTCCCAGTTGGCCTTGCAGCATACTTGCAGGGGAAAGGGGAAAAGCTCAGTAACATTGTTCCACTCACCAATCCTTTGAGCTTTTTGAGCTTGTGAGTCATAGCTCTCTATTCATGGCCCTGGCTTTACGGGTATGACCAGAAGAAAGTACCTCTGGAAAACCTGGACGATTTGGGGAGCTCATGAAATCACACAGGGCTGGGGGTAAAGCATCCTTAGCAATGACCTGACCAATCCCTACACGTTCAGCTGACAAAATTGTTGGTGAGGTAACTTGGCCAAGGCCACAGTGCCAGTGAGTGGCAGCATCATAGGTCTTCAGAGTGGTCACCTCAAATGGGGAGTTGACTGATCACTGGTCCTGCAATACCCTCTTCCACACTCACCGGGTGTGGAGGCATCTTCCTCTCTCTCTTTCACTTAATCATGCAGGGATCATTCTGGAGGGCGGGCAGCAAGAGAGACATGTTCCTTCTCTTCCTACACAGGCCTATATTTAACCTGATATGTTTGTCTCAGTGGCTAGATTCCATGGAGATTGGTGCCATAGAAATAAATAAAGAGACCAACAGTCCAGGCACGGGGCATGTAAAGGAGGCGAGAGAAAGAGAGAAGAGGAGAGACTGAGACAGACAGGAAGAGCCAGAAGCAGAAAGCAAGAGAACAAGAGAGCAAATGCCTGAGAGCCTGGGGGGTAAAATGCCTGATCCAACAGGCAGGGAGGCAGGCGGGGTCCTTGGCAACCAGGCTCGCTTCCCTTGCTGCCTGAGCAGCCCAGCTCCACTGTGTTCATCCCTCAGGGGAAGCGACAATCTGCCTTGCAGCAACTCCACAGTCCTCCAACGGTTCATCAGAGACATGAGCAATCTCACAGTAGAGATGGACCTGGAATATATTCCAAGCTGCCACCAACTGTGGTATTCCTTAGGGGAATGTAAAAGTTGGAAATGAGATTTTACTTTCGGGAGTTTCCAGCTTGGCTCAGTGGTAACAAACCTGAGTGGTATCTATGAGGATGCGGGTTTGATCCCTGGCCTCACTCACTGGGTTAAAGGATCCGGCATTGCCATGAGCTGTGATGTAGGTCACAGACGTGGCTCGGGTCCAGAGTTGCTGTCCCTGGGGTAGGCTGGATTTGACCCCTAGTCCAGGCCCTAAAAAGCAAAATATAAATAAATAAATTAATTAAATAAATAAAAATAAAAATTATTCTCAAATACAAAGTATAAACACCTTATAACAAAGTATAAGGAACAAAGAAGTGCAGTTGACAGATGAGATAATTTTATTCTCAAATGGCCCAAGTTTCAAAATATAAATCAAAGTTTGTGTTTAGCACATATGTGGGCACAAGAGCACAAACAATGTTGCTTTCAGTTAAATCTCTGTCCCAGGAGCAGGTGTCAGCACAGTTTGCTTAGTCTACTGAAAATCAGGAAGCAAAGATCCAAGGATCCGTGTTTGCCTTTTTCTTATAAAATTTGTCAGAGTAAAGATTTGACCCTCCACATAGTCTTGTTTTATAAAATCTGTCTAAAAAAATACGCCAATTACTGACTTCCTCATCTAAAGATGAATATTTAAAGGAATGGGAGGAGGGTAAAAATAGAAAGTATTTTAAGCAGCAGTAGAAGTCCAGTCCTGGAGTCTGTGTGTTTGTAAAGCTGTCTTAAATTTAAAAAGTCCCTAAATCAGCATAGTACATGAATGGCCAATAAAAATTTCACTTTAAGGGAGGGCTCAGTGCAACAGACCTAGTTATAATCCTTAAAATGTTAAGCAATCCTGATAATAAAGTTGGCCTTCCAACTTCCGTCTGTGGGTTTTGCATCTATAGATTCAACCAAACGCAGAACAAAAATATTCCCCCCCAAAATTCTAAAACGTTCCAAAAAGCAAAACTTGAATTTGCCATAGAATGGTAAACAGCACTTCCATTGTATTAGGTGTTATGAGATGATTTAAAGGAGAGAGGATGGGGTGCCCAGGCTATTTGCAAATTCTATGCCATCTTATTTTTTTTTTCCTTTAGAGTTGTTAACAATGAATTTTATTTCAATTATAGGTGTACAAAGATCATCACAAGTCAATGTGATAGATTTTGTATCCCAAACCCACAGTGCATCCCCCCACACCCCAAATTGTCTTATTTGACAAACCAAGGTTTTCCTAAATCTGTGAGTCATTGTCTGTTCTTCAAAGAAGTTCACCGTCTCTTTAGTTTCCACATACAAGTGGTAGCTTTGGGTGTTGATGTCTAATTGTCCGACTGGTTTCACTTCACATGATAATTTCTAGGTCCATCCATGTTGCTGTAAATGTTGTTATTTCATTCCTTTTAATGGCTAAGTAATATTCCATTCTGTGTATGTACCATATCTTCCCTATTCAATCCTCTGTCGATGGGCATTTACATTGTTTCCATGACCTGGCTTCTTCCCTCTCTAGCTGCTTTAGATGTAAAGTTAGGTTGTTTATGTGAGTTTTTTCTTGTTTCCTGAGGTAGGCTTGTATTGCTATAAACTTTCCTCTTAGAACTGCTTTTGTTGCATCCCAGAGGTTTTGGAGTGTCTTATCTTTGTTGTCATTTGCTTCTAGGTGTTTTTTAATCTCCTCTTTGATTTCTTCAGTGATCCATTGGTAGTTTAGTAGCATGTTGTTTAGTCTCCATGTGTTTGTGGTTTTTGCCATTTTTTTCTTGTTGATTTCCAGTCATATAGCATTGTGGTCAGAGAAGATGCTTGATATGATTTCAATTTTCTTAAAGTTACTGAGGCTTGATTTGTAGCCCAGGATGTGATCAGTCTTAGAGAATGTTCCGTGCGCACTTGAGAAGAATGTGTATTCTGTTGCTTTTGGATGGAATGTCCTATAAATATCTATTGAGTCCATCTGATCTAATGCTTCATTCAGGGCCGGTGATTCCTTATTGATTTTCTGTCAGGATGACATGTCATTGCTATAAGTGGGGTGTTAAATTATCCCACTATCATTGTGTTATTGTTGATTTATCCTTTTAAGGTTGTTAGCAGTTGCTTAATGTATTGTGGTGATCCTATGTTGGGTGCATAGATATTTAAATTGTTATATCTTCTTCTTGGATTGATTCTTTGATCATTATGTAGTGCCCTTCCTTGTCTCTTAAAATGTTCTTCATCTTAAAGTCTATTTTGTCTGATAGGAGTGTTGCTACTCTGGCTTTCTTTTGATGTCCTTTTGCATGGAATATTTTCTTCCATCCTCTCATCTTCAATTTGTATGTGTCTCTAGAAGTGAAGTGGGTCTTTGAAGACAGCATATATATAGGTCTTGTTTTTGTATCCATTCGGCTAGTCTCTGTCTTTGGTTGGGGCATTCAGTCCATTAACATTTAAGGTAATTATTGATATATATGTTCTTATTGTCATTGTATTTACTGTTTGGGGTTTTTGTTGCTTTTTTTTTTACCCTGAAGTTTTGATATAGGAGTCTATATACAAATGAGAATGTTTTAAGTTGTTGGTCTCTTAATTGCACGTGCGTCTCCAGTGACCTGCATTGGTGCTCTCTTCTCACGATTTCTGATTTTGGTAGCATAATTGTGCATGGATGATTTAGCATATTTACTGTATATATGCCTTTCCTGGTGAGCCTTTTCATTTGTGGTGTTTTTGTTTCTGGTTGTGGCTTTTTCTCTTCTGCCTAGAGAAGTTCCTTTAGGATTTGTTGTAAAGCTGGTTTAGTGTTGCAGAAATCTCTTAGCTTTTGCTTATCTGTAAAGGTTTTGATCTCTCCTTCAAATCTGAATGAGAGCCTTGCAGGGTAAAGTAATCTTGGTTGGAAGTTTTTCACTTTCATCACATTTAGTATATCATGCCACTCCCTTCTGGCCTGCAGAGTTTCAGCTGAAAAATCCGCTGATAACCTTATTGGGGTTCCCTTGTATTCCAGTGTTGGCTGCTTCTAATGAATTTTTTATTTCAGTTATTGTATTTTGCATCTCTTCTTGTTTAATTTTTACGGCTTGTATTTCTCTGCTCAGTATTTCCTGTAAATTATCAATCTTTGCCTCCAGTTTATTTCCAATGCCTCGCATGTCTTCAGCATCAACAGTCTCTTTCTGGGAGGCTGATAATCTCCTCATCACTGAGCTGTTTTTCTGGGCTTTTCTCTTTCTCCCTTATCTGAGTTAGAGTTTTCTGTCTTTTCATTTTTACAGGTTTTTGGTGTGGTGACCTTTTTGTAGAAAATAGAGTTGTAGCCTCTCTTAGTTCTGGTGTTTGCCGCCCCTGTGGCTAAAGTTGGTATGGAGGGGGCTTGCTGTAGGCTTCCCAATGGGAGGGACTGATGCCTGCCCACTGGTAGGTGGGGTTGATTCCTATCCCTCTGATGGGTGGGGCTTTGTCTCTGGACGAGATTATAGGCTGGCTGTGTGCCTGAGGGGTCTTTAGGCAGCCTGTTTACTGATGGGTGGGGCTGTGATCCCACCTGGATTATTGTTAGGCCTGGGGCTTCTCAGCGTTAATGGGAGGGACCAGATTTTCCCAGAAATGGCCACCTCCAGCGAAATGCAGGCTGATGAATGTTCCCGAGAGCTTTGCCTCCAATGCCCTTCCCCCACAACAAGCCACACTCACCCCTATTTTCCCAGGAGATCCTCCAAAAACTGCAGTCAGGTTCCACTGGGATTCCTATGGAGACTTTGCTTTGCCCTGGGACCCAGTGCATGTGAAAGTCTGTGTGTGCCTTTCAAGAATGGGGTCTCTGTTTCCCCCAGTCCTGTGGAGCTCCTGTGCACAAGCCCTGTTGGCCTTCAATGCTCCAGGGGCTCTTTCTCCCTTTGCCTGATTCCCAGGCATGGGGTTTTGACGTGGGGCTCAGAACTCTCAGTCCTGTAGCTGAGTCTCTGTGATACAGTTACTTTCTAGTCTGTGGGACTTCCCACCCAGGAGGTATGGGGTTGCTTCTATCACGTAATCGCCCCTCCTACCTCTTGATGTGGTCTCCTCTTTGTCTTCTGGAGCAGAATATCTTTTTTGGAAGTTTACAGTCCATTTGGTTGAAGGCTGCTTGGCATTTTGATGTAGTTTTGTTGTTTTTTGGGAGTGAAGTTGGACTCCAATTCTTCTGTTCTGCCATCTTAATCCAATCTCTATGCCATCGTATATAAAAGATGTGAGCATCTGTGGATTTTGGTAGCTTGCCGGGTGGAAAGTCCTGGAATCAATCCTTCACAGATGCCAACGGATGACTGTACCTAGTGTCTTCTATATGCAGGCATGTATTAAGTAAGTATTATAGCTCATGATTTTGTTTGAACCTCTCAGTGAACCGTATTTTATGGACAAGGACTCAAGACTTGGTGAGGTTAAATAACCTGTACAAGCACACAGCATCAGGAAGTAGGGTAGCTGGAACATGAATATCGGCAGCCTGTCTCCAGAACTCTTAATCATAACAGCACACCCTTCATCCCCTGAAATAGTCTATGCCCAGAAAAGGTGATACATAATTTGTTTATCCCATAACAAGGATGTTGGTCCATTATACTGCCTGAAAAATAAACAGATTCCATTGTTCCAAAGAAAATAAATATTTTTGAAATCTTAAAACTTAACTGTGGGATAAGAGAGGGAAAGACTTTGCAGGTGGGAAATAACTGTATAAAGAAGGACAAGGAAAGCATTCTGTTAGATCTTAGTCTTTGTAACACAGTCCCACTAATTTTTTAGCACAGCTTTCCAATAAGAAAAATTATGCTACCAAAATCAGAAATCGTGAGAAGAGAGCACAAATGCAGGTCACTGGAGACGCACGTGCAATTAAGAAAACAACAACTTAAAACAATATAAGATATATATATATCTATATATATATATATATATCTATATATATATACATATATAGACTCCTATATCAAAACTTCAGGGTAACTGCAAACCAAAAATCTACAATTGATACACAAACAAATAAGAAAAATCAACTCAAATACAACATTAAAGTAGTCACCTTGTGAGAGGAGACAACAAGAGAATAAGGGAAGAAAAAAAGACCAATAAAAACTCCAAACAGTAAAAACAATGGCAATAAGAACATATATATCAATAATTACCTTAAATGTCAATGGACTGAATGCCCCAACCAAAAGACAGAGACTAGCCGAATGGATACAATAACAAGACCTATATATATGCTGTCTTCAAGAGACCCACTTCACTTCTAGAGACAGACACATACAAATTGAAGGTGAGAGGATGGAAGAAAATATTCCATGCAAAAGGACATCAAAAGAAAGCCAGAGTTGCAACACTCCTATCAGACAAAATAGACCTTAAAATGAAGAACATTTTAAGAGACAAGGAAGGGCACTACATAATGATCAAAGAATCAGTCCAAGGATTGGATTAAGATGGCGGAATAGACGGACTGGAACTCAACTTCTCTCCAAAATAACAGCAAAAATACAACCAAATGCCCAGCAACCTTCAACCAAATGGACTGTAAACTTCCAAAAAAGATACTCTGCTCCAGAAGACACAGCGGAGACCACATCAAGAGGTAGGAGGGGCGATTACGTGATAGAAGCAACCCCATACCTCCCGGATGGGAAGCCCCACAGACTGGAAAGTAACTGCATCACAGAGACTCAGCTACAGGACGGAGAGTTCTGTGCCTCACGTCAAATCCCCACATCTGGGGGTCAGGCACAGGGAGAAAGAGCCCCTGGAGCATCTGGCATTGAAGGCCAGCGGGCCTTGTGTGCAGGAGCTCCCCAGGACTGGGGGAAACAGAGACCCCACTCTTGAAAGGCACACACAGACTTTCACATGCACTGGGTCCCAGGGCAAAGCAGTCTCCAGAGGAATCCGGGTGGAACCTGACTGCAATTCCTGGAGGATCTCCTGGGAAAACAGGGGTGACTGTGCCTTGTTGTGGGGGAAGGACATTGGAGGTGAAGCTCTCAGGGACATTCAGCAGCCTGCATTTCTCTGGAGGTGGCCATTTCTGGGAAAATCTGGTCCCTCCCAACAGCGCTGAGAAGCCCCAGGCCAAACAATAATTCAGGTGGGATCTCAGCCCCACCCATCAGTAAACAGGCTGCCTAAAGATCCCTCAGGCACACAGCCAGCCTCTAATCTCATCCAGAGACAAAGCCCCATCCATCAGAGGGAGAGGAATCAACCCCTCCTACCAGTGAGCAGGTATCACTCCCTCCCATCAGGAAGCCTACAGCAAGTCCCCTCCATACCAACTTTAGCCACAGGGGAGGCAAACACCTGAACCAAGAGAGGCTACAACTCTATTGTCTACAAAAAGATCACCACACCAAAAGCCTACAAAAATGAAAAGACAGAAAACTCTAACTCAGATAAGGGAGAAAGAGAAAAGCCCAGAAAAACAGCTCAGTGATGAGGAGATTATCAGCCTCCCAGAAAGAGA
>PVHT020000078.1:7991383-8002055 GCA_004024745.2 Catagonus wagneri | reverse complement strand
GGACAAAAGACAGCCTCTTCAATAAGTGGTGCTGGGAAAACTGGACAGCTACATGTAAAACAATGAAACTAGAACACTTCCTAACACCATGCACAAAAATAAACTCAAAATGGATTAAAGATCTAGATATAAGACCAGATACTATAAAACTCTTAGAGGAAAACATAGGCCAAACACTCTCTGACATAAATGATAGCAATATCTTCTCAGATCCATGTGTCAGAGTAAGGACAATAAAGAGAGAAATAAACAAATGGGACTTAATTAAACTTCAAAGTTCTGCACAGCTAAGGAAACCCTAAACAAAACGAAAAGACAACCCACAGAATGGGAGAAAATATTTGCAAATGATTCAACTGACAAGGGATTAATCTCCAAAATTTACAAACAGCTCCTACAGCTCAACACCAAAGAAACAAACAGCCCCATCCAAAAATGGGCAGAGGATCTAGGCAGACAGTTCTCCAGGGAAGACATGCAGATGGCAAATAAACACATGAAAAGATGTTCAACATCGCTCCTCATTAGAGAAATGCAAATCAAAACCACTATGAGGTACCACCTTACACCAGCCAGAATGGCCATCATCAAAAAGACTACAAACAATAAGTGCTGGAGAGGGTGTGGAGAAAAAGGAACCCTATTACACTGCTGGTGGGAATGCAAATTGGTGCAGCCACTGTGGAAAACAGTATGGAGATTCGTCAGAAAACTCAAAATAGAATTACCATTTGATCCAGCAATCCCACTCCTGGGCATCTATCCAGCAGAAACCATGACTCGAAGAGACACCTGTACTCCAGTGTTCATTGCAGCACTCTATGCAATAGCCAGGTCATGGAAACAACCTAAATGCTCATTGACAGAAGAGTGGATAGGGAAGATATGGTACATACACACAATGGAATGTTACTCAGCCATTAAAAGGAATGAAATAACAACATTTATAGCAACATGGATGGACCTTGAAATTATCATGTGAAGTGAAACCAGTCAGACAATTAGACAGCAACACCCAATGCTACCGCTCACATGTGGAAACTAAAAAGACAAAATGAACTTTTTTGCAGAACAGACAATGACTCACAGACTTTGGAAAACCTTTGGTTTTTCAAATAAGACAGTCTGGGGGGATACACTGGGGGTTTGGGACGCAAATGCTATCAAATTGACTTGTGATGATTTTTGTACACCTATAATTGAAATAAAATTCATTAAGAAAAAAAAAAAAAAACGACAGTAAGCCCCTCAGTATGGTTTCATATACATAGCTGGTAAAAAAAAAAAAAATGTTATTAAATAAATTATGATAGTAGCTTCTGTTTATTGAACACCTATTGAGTCGTGCATTTCATAAAGATCTCTGAATCTCATAAAAGTCACACAAGGAAAGCAATATCATGTTCACTTTCTAGATATGAAAACTGAGGTACTTAAAAAATTAACTAACTTACTCAAGACTACATAGCTCCTATCGGGAGAGCAGGGATTTAAAGCCAATTCAGTTTCATGCCAAAGTTTTCTTGTTTCAACCACAGGGAGAGAGGGAGGGAGAAAGGGGAGAGAGGGGAGGTAAGGAGAAGAACCTGAAAACTTACTTTGAACTTGCACAACTTCAGAGTTCCAACTCTTTCATACATTATGAAAATAGCTGTAAAAAGAAGAAATTGTAATTTGTGAGTTTTCAGATAATCAAACTGTCTGCATGACATGCAAAATATTGATCAGACATGCCCATAATGAGTGGAAAGAAGCACTGTAGGCAGATGTTTTCAAAAGGCAAATAAGGGTAAGCAGAGTGTTGAAGATATTAATTTTCAATGATTGCTGCCTTTGTTATTTCACTTCATTGTCCTTCACCCTGCTGGGTTTAAAAATACAAAATAGCATGAGAGAAAATTAATTTTCAGGGCTAGTTATTTTTTTAAAAGCCATGAGGAAAAAAAATGGGACCAAAGGATAGACTTTCTAGAAAATTCCTTTCCCCTCTTCAGTCTTTACATTTGCCTCACAATATGTGTATGTGACCTGTCTACTTTGACCTGTCCCACTGACAGACCACTAGTCATGGAATCTAAAAGCTAAGAAACAGGAGTTCCTGTCATGGCTCAGTGGTTAACGAAGCTGACTAGGAACCATGAGATTGCGAGTCTGATCCCTGGCCTCGCTCAGTGGGTTAAAGATCTGGTGTTGCGTTGCCGTGAGCTGTGGCATAGGTCCTAGACCCGACTCAGATATGACGTTGCTACGCCTGTGGTGAAGGCCGGCAGCTACAGCTCTGACTAGATCCCTAGCCTGGGAACCTCCATATGCCATGGGTGCGGCCCTAAAAATAAATAAATGAAAGCTAAGAAATAAACTGTTGAAAAGAAGGCAGCGAGGGAATTTTTTCCAGCTAGTTTTTTTCCTGTGTGTGTGTGTGTATTCCAAAGTGTTTTTCCTCTCACAAAATTTTTTCTGCATTTTTTTTTCAGTGAGCACTAAACAACTTCTAGGGAAATAAATGTGAGCATCCTTGGTCAAATGACTGGGATGAAGAGAAGGCTTTCTATCTGTAAGGAGCGCATTAGAATAGAATCGCTCCAGGGAAAGGTTATCTGTGCGGCCTGTCTTTAAGAGATGACATTTAAATAAAAGTACTGCTTCACTTTTAATTGATTGCTGTACATTAAAAGGCATCTCAAAGAGAAGTGTGGTGTGCCTACCTGAATCATGCCAAAGTTTTCTTCTTGCAACCATAGGGAGAGAGGGAGAGAGAAAGCGGAGAGCGGCGAGGTAAGGAGAAGAACCTGAAAACTTACTGCATCTGTTTGTGCAGATGGAGACCCTTGCAGGCTCTGTGTGTGGGGAGCCATGGTGACTATAAGCTGTTCGAGGAAATTTGTATCCTGGGGCTTCCATCACACTAGCTCACAAAAACGTCAACGCACTGATGCATAGGCATTTTCATAGTCTCTCAAAAACAAGTTTCTGAGATAGTTTCCCATATGTGCAGTGAGGTTTTGCATATACCTTGGTAACTACAGGCTGAGATTAATAAATGGGCGTAGCGGGTGAGTAGGGGCCAAAGAGGAAGAGGTAGAGGAAGAGGGACATAGAACTTACAGCTTAGGGCAACTTTTTTGAAATTTTAAACCATCTGATGTTCAAACTTAGGATTTCCTTTGACTGAAGATGATGCTGGTCTTGGTTACCCATTTTCATTCCGTATTACCATGTTGGGAATACATGATTCCTTCAGAATAAAAGCTAGGATTCTTTCCCTAGCCAAGAGAAATATGTGAAAAATTAAGTCATCTGGAACTGCTCAAAGTCCAAAATTTTAACTCTCCTAGGGAGAGTCTCCCACTCACCCACTTTAGGTAAGTACTATTTTCAGATTTTAAATCTGACCTATTCTTTTGAAACTTTTGTCTCCCAGTAGGCCTTCTCTCCTTGTTCAGCCTGTACTCAAACTTCCCTATGTCTTGTGCTGACCTAAAACAAATAGACTGCTAGTTATTTCTCCAGCAAAATGGGTTTCTTTGGAATAAGCTGAGGATTGCAGTTTGGAGTCTGCAACCACAGTGAGCCATGTACAGATTTCTGCAGGACAAGATAAAGAGAGCACTCTACTAAACCAACAATTTTTGAATTTCCAAT
Organism: Catagonus wagneri; assembly: GCA_004024745.2. Lineage (NCBI taxonomy): Eukaryota > Metazoa > Chordata > Mammalia > Artiodactyla > Tayassuidae > Catagonus > Catagonus wagneri. The sequence goes on along the minus strand of PVHT020000078.1, from coordinate 7,998,413 downwards.
CTTGTTTTTCTTTTTTTTTTCTGATACCAGTTGTTGAGCTTCTTAGTTTTTCTAAGTTTATCATTTAAGGAAAGTTTCCTTTAAACTATGATGGAGGTTTGGCTGCTGCTAGTTCCTTTGAGGTAGCTTTCCTTGTAGAAATGTCAGCAAGGTGATTTCCTTAGTTCCAGAGAGTCAAGCTTAAAATGCTCTGGAATATTAAGAACAGCAAAAGCAGCAAGTAAAAGCATTGCATCCAATAATTCCTGAACATTTGAGGCCATTTTAAATTTCATTTCTGCTGGAGGTAAGGAAGCCATGTTGCTTCCATTTCATTCCAAAATCATTAGCTACTCTGAAAGCATACATTCTATCTGTATATATATTAGCAGTTTTGTCATTGGCTAAAGTAGAAGTTTACTTAAGAGCATATAATTCAGTCTATTTGATGTTGCCTGAACAACATCAAAAGATACCACAATAGTCTTCCCAATGCTACATTTGCCATTGTCTCCTTTTAAATAAAAACCATCAATGAACCATTAGAAGTCAAGGTTGCCCAAAGAAATTTCCTACAGTTTATCAGGAAGATTTAAGAGGTGATCCATCACCATTAGGCAGTCACGAGGGACTTTGACCGTGGTGGAGGGAAGAAGAGTAGCAGATTCAGGTTATCACAAAGTAAGAGTTATGTGGGGAGCAGTTAACAGAAGGACTTCATAGGAGGTGAGGTCGCTGACTAAGAAGCACTGATGTGATGAGAATTCAGGAGGACATGTATTGCATTAAATACAAAAATGATTAAAGGGGATTCCCACAGCCATTTCCTCCATGGTCTTAACCCAAAAGGCAGTGGCTCTATGGCAAATGGGGTTGCTCCATGCCACCGGGTCCAGTTGCTGTCTATTAATACCCTGTGGGTCAACAGCAATCGCCATGTTTTGGGTTGTGTACTCCAAAGGCATTCTTTCTTTTCACACACAGAGAGGAAAAGGGAAATCTGACCATTGGGATACCCAAGGGCAGGTAGGTTCATCAAACTTTCCTTTAAGGCCTTAACGGCTATGTCATCTAGTTCTTCCCAAGAAAAACTGATTGAGGCTTAGTGTGCTTTTATAAAATACACCAAAGATTTGCCCCTAAGAGAGAAATTTGGAACGCACTTTCAGTAATAACCAACTAGCCTGAGAAAACCTCACAGTTGGTACTTTGCTTTGGATTTGGGGAAACTTAGGATGCCATGAAAACTATCCAGATCTAGGTGTAACCCTAAATGTTGAACCTTGGTTTGGGCAAACTGCAGCTTTTTCCTTTGGCAATCTTAAATGCATTTATGGTTAGAAATTTTAGCAAGTGGATGCTGTCTTCCTGTGAGGAGACTTGAGAAGGAGAGCAAAGAAGCAAATCACTCACATATTCCGAAGAAGCAGAACCTCTAGGGACTCTTAGATCATCCAGATCAGCCTTCAGGATTTGTGAGGAAATAAGGAGTCTCAGTAAAACCCTGAGGCATGATTATACTGATGAATTGTTTTTTTTTTTTTTTTTGTTCTTCCCAAGCAAAGGCAAAAAAGTACTGGTAGCTTTATAAACTGGAATACTAAGGAATGAGCTGCATAAATCAGTTGCAGTAAAGAATTTACTTCCAGAGGAATGGATGTTAGTAACATAAGAGTGTTAGAAACAATAGGACGTTGTTTATTGCTTGGAGATCCTGGACAAAACCCTTAGGTGTTGTCACAGGTAAAATGGGAACGTTACAGGTGCTAGACAAGTATAATGAGGCCTGAAGCCTTGTAATCTTCTATTATGGGCTTTATGCCTTCCAGGGCTTTGCCACATAATGTATTGATTCGGGAAAGCCCGAATGACTATAAAAACCTGGGTGGAATCAACATCTGAAGGAAGATCAGAATTTTTTCTTTTTGGCCATGCCCACAGCGTGCAGAAGTTCCTGGGCTAGGGATCGAACCTGTACCAGAGCACTGACCTAAGCCACAGCAGTGACAATGCTGGATGTTTAACCCACTGCATCCCAAAGGAACTCCAAGAATTTTTCTTAAAAACAATCTGAAGTGGATTGTAATAGTCATGAACAGGATTTGTCAGATTTTTGTGTGAAAGCATGAATTTTGTTCCAGTCAAGGGACTTTGGAAAAGGCCTAGGAATTGCTTGATGAAGTCGCCCAGCAACTGCCCAGGTCTGATCATAAAATAAGTTAGCACGCTGGCCTCCCAGTTGTAATTCTAGAGACCACCCAGGGTTTTCCCAAATAGTAGTTTTTCTGCAGATGTGGGGGCCTGGCCTTCACCAATAATGACTAGCTGATATAAGTCAGAGAAAATATGTTGATAAGTATGAATGAATATATTAAATTCTTCAGCAAATCTCTGAGGATTTTCAATTACTTAGGGAAAAATCTTTGACTATAGCCTGAAGTTCACTTTTAATCCAAGGAATATAAGAGATTAAGGAAATATTTAGCTTCTGGATCCTCAGAGGGCTTACTTTTAAAAGGAGAGGTTGTACAAGTCCAGAGGAAAAAGGAATGGGGAGAGTTTCAGAGAAAAAAGGAAAGTTTCATAAGAGAACTATTATGGGGGACAGAGGATTTAGGGGCATTTAAGGCAGTGAGAAGGAAAGGAAGAAGACATTCGAGGCAGAGCTCGAGACAAAGAAGCCAAAGAAGAGCCTGAGGCCTCAGGAGCCACTTATTTATTTATTTTTAAGGGCCGCACCTGTGGCATATGGGAGTTCCCGGGCTAGGGTTCAAATTGGAGCTGCAGGTGCTTGCCTACACCACAACCATGGCAATGCAGGATCTGGGCCTCATCTGCGACCTACACTGGAGCTCATGCACGATCCTTAACCCACTGAGTGGGACCGGGGATCGAACCCTCATCCTCATTGATACTAGTTGGGTTCATTACTGGGGCCACAACGGGAACTCCCATTTTATCTTTAATTGCTTGTTTTCCCTCAGTTCATCTTAAAGTCTTATTTTACAGAGAGGCAATTTTAACATTTGGAAGCTTCAACATACCAATTGAAATAGGCATACTACTCAGTTTTGGAAGTTTCTGAGCTTTTGGAGTCCAACTTGGTTTTAAGAAAATCAAGTTTGGGGATTTGAAAATTCCCTATAATGGCCATTGACTTTCTAAATTGCCTTCATTGTTCCATTTAGTTAGAAATGCACATGAGAAAGGACTGCAGTTTTTAAACATAAAATCAGCCGAAGTCCCTGTTGGGGTTGGGGCTCGGGGGACACTAGCAAAAAATATTTAGATTATTGGGATCCCATTTCTCAGAGGTTATTCTACAGAACAAAAGAATAATTTTCAAACAGTTTAAACAGCTCAAACAACTTAATTCAAACAGCTTAAACTGTTCAAATATCTTAAACAGTTTGTGACTCAAAACAGTTCAAACAACATGCAGGCTTGATACCAGCCAGTACTAAGGGAACAGCTTGGTCCCAGAGGAGTCAGGCTGAAGGCTTAGAAGCCAGTTTCCATAGCACAGACTCTATACTAAACATTGAACAATTCAGGCACAGTTTCAGTGAAGCAATCCCTTTTCCCAAAGGAATGGACCAAAATCTTCTCAGCTAGATTCAGTTGAAAAAGTCTAATCTCAAAATCAGACTGAAGTGTCAAATAAGTATTTGCATACAGGACAAGGCCTTAACCAGCAAGGACAAAAATCTTAAAATAAATCCTGAATAAAGCCTAGAGATTTTCAAATGCAAAGATGGTGGAGGGTCAGGTCCAAGAAAAAGACAGTTTTAAACTCCTGGGTTAGCAAGAAAAGCAATGAGAGACAATGGGCTCAATGTGGGTACCGCGCTTGTTTGCTCACCAGCCCCGGAGCCTTCGGAGGTCTTCTCTGGTCCTCGTATGGGCCACCAAAATGTTGACCTAGAAGAAACTGACAGTTATTTCTCAAAAAAAAAAAAAAAAAGAAAGAAAGAAAAAGGAAAGAAAAGGGATTCTTCAGGATCAGCTAAGAACTGCAATTCGGGGTATGCAAACATGGTGAGTCATGTGCAAGTTCCTGCACCACCAGGGAAGAAGAACACTTTTATGGGGGGAAAAGGAAATGGGGAGGGCTACAGTAAACACAGAGTCCATGGCATTTCATCGGCCAAGTCCTTGCCAGAAAAAAAAGAGGAGTCTTGCTTCTCTTGAAAGTCCTGAGCTTTCTTGTCATCACAGGTGTGAGAGCTCTCCCAACTCTTTTTAATTGAGTTTCCCTTTATTCATTTTTTACACTTGCTACACTCTTCCTTTGGGCTCCCAATTCACCTACACCAGCATTCTTTGCTTAACAGCTCTTAAAAGAAGTAAACCACTTGCAGACCAGAGAGATTTTTCAGATTCCTTTAGCTAAACAAGAACTAAGCCTTGAGATAATAGAGTTGTCCCTTGTAAGGAATTTGACCCTTCCATGCTTCCTCCCCGAGGTTTCCTGCCCTATGGAAAGATGAGGGCATCAAGTAAGGAAATAAAGAGAAGCCTGGTCCAGCCAGTCCTGAAGTACTGTAGGAAGAAGGGAGAACAAGGAAGAGAAATAGTGGAGATAGTCAGCCATGTATGTTCCATTCACCCTCTTCAGATTTTCACCAAGAAGAAAGAAAGAATGTTAGATACAAAGAAAAAGATCCTGACTGAAAGCAAAGGATTTTGTCCTAACTCATGTTTGGACTCATGGAAGATTTTATCTCACATACTAGACAAGTCAACTCACCTCCATCCTCCCTACTGAGGAGTGAGGGATCAGCCATGACTGAAAGGCACAGCCTCAGACCCTTATCAAATTAAGAGAAAGATTTGACAACATCATATCTGTTGTACACTCAGCCATGAGGACTATCAGGATGAGCAGTGGCCACACAGACATGGAATATCACCATGGAAACAGAGAAACCAAAAGATTTGACGACCACATCTTCCTAGTCACCAGGAAATCTCATGCAAGCCACACATCTGTCCACAGCCCCAGATGTCATGTTGGAGAGAAAAATGTAGCGACCAAGTCAGCCCTTGGCCTGACTGCACTTTAGACCAGCTTCTTCCCAGCTCTAGGCCCTGACCCCCTTTTCTTATAGCAATCACTTTAGAAAACTTATTGTAAATTCTTTCTCTGCCTCTATGAGATATATGCAAATCTTTTTTAAAGCCTCTTGCCAGTTTTACAATCCAGAAATGTCTTTCTTAAGGGTTTGGAGTCACTTCTTTGAAACGTAAGCCTCAAGAGAGATAGCACCCCATCTCAGTTTCTGTGAGCCTAACTTCAGCACGCACTTTGTTCAAGCTGTAAAACTACCTCCTGTCACAATGACACATAAAAAGTTTGCTTTTCTTTTGGATAAAAACAAATCCACAAACATAGATGTCCTGTGTCCTCTCTCTCCTCCAGGTTGTTTTTTTTTTCCCCACCAGAAAATTTATTTTTTTTCTTTTTTTGGCTTTTTAGGGCTGCACCTGCAGCATATAGAAGGTCCCAGGCTAGGGGCTGAATTGGAGCCACAGCTGCCAGTCTATGCCTCAGCCACAGCAACGCCAGATCCAAGCCAAGTCTGCAACCTGCACCGCAACTCAAAGCAACAACAGATCCTTAATATACTGAGTGAGGCCAGGGATTGAACCCCAATCCTAAAGTATGCTAGTCGGGTTCGTTACCACTGAGCCACAACTGGAACTCCAGGAATTTTTATTTAATTAGGGTATAGTTGATTTATAGCATTGTATCAATTTCTGCTGTACAGCACAGTGACCCAGGCCCATACATGTACATACATTCTTTTTCTCATATTATCTTCTATCATGGTCTAAGCCAAGAGATTGGATATAGTTCCCTGTGTTACATAGTAGGACCTCATTGCTTATCCATTCTAACTGTAATAGTTTACATCTACTAACCCCAAACTCCCCGTCCATCCCACTTCTTCCCCACCCTTGGCAACCACAAGTCTGTTCTACAAGTCCATGAGTTTGGTACTATTCTGTAGATAGATCCATTTATGCTGTATTTTAAATTCCACAGATAAAGTGATGTCATATGGTATCATCTTTCTCTTTCTGACTTACTTCACTTAGTATGAGAATCTCTAGTTGCATCTATGTTGCAACAAATGGTATTATTTTGTTCTTTTTATGGCTGAGTAGTATTCCATTGTGTATATGTACCACATTTTCTTATCCAGTCATCCTGGAGAGGAAGCATGATACTGCTGCTCCCCCAGGTTTAAAAGTCCTTCTACTCTTAGGTAAAACTATGCAGATGACATGATACTTTATATAGAAAACCCTAAGGACTCAATCCGAAAATTATTTGAACTCATAGACAAATTCAGCAAAGTGGCATGATATAAGGTTAACCTTCAGAAATCAATCACATTTCTGTATACCAACAATGAAATATTAGAAAAATACCAAAATACATTACCATTTAAAATAGCACCCCAAAAAATCAAATACCTGGGAATAAACTTGACCAAGGAGGTAAAAGACCTATATGCAGAAAACTACAAAGCATTAATCAAGGAGATCAAAGAAGATACAAAGAAATGGAAAGATATTCCATGTTCATGGCCCAGAAAAATAAATATTGTAAAAATGGCTATACTACCCAAAGCAATCTACAGATTCAAAGCAATCCCTATCAAATTACCCAAGACATTCTTCACAGAACTAGAACAAACAATCCAAAATTTTATATGGAACCACAAGAGACCCAGAATCGCCAAAGCAATTCTAAAGAACAAAAAACAAGCAGGAGGCATAACTCTCCCAGACTTCAGGCAATATCACAGGGCCACAGTAATCAAGACAGTGTGGTACTGGTACCAAAACAGACATACGGACCAATGGAACAGAATAGAGAACCCAGAAATAAACCCAGATGCCTACGGTCAACTGATTTTTGACAGAGGAGGCAAGAACATAAAATGGGAAAAAGACAGTCTGTTCAGTAAGCATTGCTGGGAAACCTGGACAGCTGCATGCAAATCAATGAAACTAGAACACACTCTCACACCATGCACAA
>PVHT020000078.1:7939992-7990383 GCA_004024745.2 Catagonus wagneri | reverse complement strand
GGACCAATGGAACAGAATAGAGAACCCAGAAATAAACCCAGATGCCTACGGTCAACTGATTTTTGACAGAGGAGGCAAGAACATAAAATGGGAAAAAGACAGTCTGTTCAGTAAGCATTGCTGGGAAACCTGGACAGCTGCATGCAAATCAATGAAACTAGAACACACTCTCACACCATGCACAAAAATAAACTCTAAATGGCTTAAAGACTTAAATATAAGACAAGAAACCATTAAACTCCTGGAAGAAAACATTGGTAAAACATTCTCTGACATCAACCTTACAAATGTTTTCTCAGGGCAGTCTCCCAAAGCAACAGAAATAAAAGCAAAGATAAACCAATGGGACCTAATCAGGCTGACAAGCTTTTGCACAGCAAAGGAAACCAAAAAGAAAACTAAAAGACAACTTACAGAATGGGAAAAAATAGTGTCAAATGATGCAACTGACAGGGGCCTAATCTCAAAAATATATAAACAACTTATGCAGCTCAACAGCAAAAAAAAACAACAACCCCACTGAAAAATGGGCAAAGGACCTAAGTAGACAGTTCTCCAAAGAAGAGACGCAGATGGCCAACAAGCACATGAAAAAATGCTCAACATCACTGATGATTAGAGAAATGCAAATCAAAACTACTACGAGATACCACCTCACACCAGTCAGAATGGCCATCATTAACAAGTCCACAAACAACAATTGCTGGAGGGGGTGTGGAGAAAAGGGAACTCTCCTGCACTGTTGGTGGGAATGTAAGCTGGTACAACCACTACGGAAAACAGTATGGAGGTACCTTAGAAAACTATACATAGAACTACATGACCCAGCAATCCCACTCTTGGGCATATACCCGGACAAAACTTTCCTTGAAAAAGGCACCTGCACACGCATGTTCATTGCAGCACTATTCACAATAGCCAGGACATGGAAAGAACCCAAATGTCCATTGACAGATGATTGGATTAGGAAGATGTGGTATATATACACAATGGAATACTACTCAGCCATAAGAAGGAATAAAATAATGTCATTTGCAGCAACATGGATGGAATTAGAGACCCTCATACTGAGTGAAGTAAGTCAGAAGGAGAAAGACAGATACCATATGATATCACTAATAACTGGAATCTAATATACTGCACAAATGAACCTTTATGCAGAAAAGAAAATCAAGGACTTGGAGAACAGACTTGCGGTTGCCAAAATGGTGGGGGAGGGAATGGGATGGTAGGGGGGTCTGGGGTTAATAGTTGTAGACTGTCGCCTCTGGGCTGGAAAAGCAAGGAGATCCTACTGTATAGCACTGGGAACTATGTCTAACCACTTGTGATGTGTAACCCTGTCACCACGCTGTACATCTGGGTATAATGTAAAAAATTAATTAATTAATTAAAAAAAAAGTCCTTCTACTTTTTATTTAAGCAGAATTGAGTTCAGACTGAGTTCTAATTTCTCTCCTCTATTGTGACAGCCTTAAAATAAGTCTTCCTTGCCTGTTTACTTTTGTCCAGTGCAATTTTTGCTTTGACCATGGAGAGTGAACATAAATCTGCCAAACAGTAGTGTTTTTTTAATTCAAGATATTGAGTGTAGCCTAAAGAAACTATTAAAAGTGTGTCTTATCAAGTTAGTATCACCATATTGGAATAAAAGTTTTTATTTTTGCATTTGTTTCATTTTGCTTTCACCTGGAATCCAGCAGGTGAAGCTTCGGAGTATAAACAGAAAAGCTTTATAGTAAAATAATCAACATTATCTCTGTATAAATGGCCCTTAGATTCTCCCTTTACCATTTATCTCATTCACTATAACACACTCTCAGCATTCTTCTCTGTAACATGAGTATCTAATACTGGAAGGTCCTAGAGAACAAGAACAATATTTAGTATCCCTTCTCCCACCCTTTACAATTACACTACTCGGCACAAACTAGAGACTTGAATTTTTGGTTAATCCACCCATCAATTAATATTCATTGAGCAAATTTTTCTTGACTAAACAATGTGCTAAATGCTTAGACTAAAAAGAAATGTGAATCATGGTCCTGATTTTCAGGTACTTAAAGAAAAGACACACACATGATGATGCATAAATTACACAATCCAGGCATTTTTGACTGACTTCTTCAAAAAATAAGGTATTTTGAAAGTTCAGAGAAACAACCAGAACACAAAGGGGAAACAGAGAACTGGAACTTTTAATTTTTTGTTTTAAAAACTACTGAACTTACACAAAAGTAGAAGATGCAATAAACTTCCAGCAACCCATCCACCCATCACCTACCTCCAAAACTATTAATATTTTTCCCTGTTGTTTCAACCACCCCCCTTTGAAATGGACTCTGAAGGATGGGCAGCATTTAAAAGCAACTCCATCCGGGCCCATGTGACGTGACTTCTTGTCTTGTCAGACTCTGATTTGTCTAAACAAAGTTTTCCTTGCTCGTTTTGCTTCAGCCATCCTGGTCTCCTTCCTCCCGATATAATACGGGGAAGTACACTTGTGTCTCAGTGCCTTTGCACTTAGCCTGGGGCTTCCCCACTCCTGCCTTCCATTCCCACCCCACCCCCACACTCACACTACACAACGTGCCCCCTTACTCTGTGTGAGTTTCTGTTCCAAAGGATTCCAGTCAGAGAGAAGTTTGCCAATGAGATTTGAAAGAGCACCCTCCACCCTCCTCTGACAGCTAGACTAGTTTCTATTTTCCGCTACCTGAATTGAGTGTCAAACAATCTCTTTACCCATTTTATCATCTGCCTCCCCCACTAGAATGTAAGTTTCATGAAGGCTAGGACTCTATTTCAGGACCTAGTATACAGCAGGCCCTTGGCAGATAGATGTTAAATGGATGAATACAAGAATAAATCCCATTCCTTTTGCTCAAAAAAAACTTGCATGGTTCCTCATCATATAGCAGAAGTGAGAATGGATGGACTATGGGCTAAATTCAAGTGACAGAAATGTTTCATCTGAACAGCACAAAGTTTTAAAAATTTAAATTCATTGACAGCAATTAGAAATGGAGATATTTCACACAAAATCTTTTTTAAATAACTTTTTGAAGTGAGAATAAAATAAACCTTTAAATAAATTCTTTAAAACCCTGCAAGATCCTGCACTATTGGGCTCATTACCTCACACAGCAACAATGGAGGGTGAGAAGCAACTGTCTCTTCACTCAAGGTACAAGCTCCTTGATGGCTTCCACCTTTCCTATTGTCTTTTTAAAAATTTTTATCAGAGTACAGTTGATTTACAATGGTATATTAGTTTCAGGTATACAGCAAAGTGAATCAATTATACATATATGTATATCCATTCTTTCTCAGATTCTTTTCCCATATAGGTCATTACAGAATATTAAGTAGAGTTCCCTGTGCTACACAGTAAGTCCTTACCTATATATAAAATAACCTTATCTGGAGTTCCTGTCGTGGTGCAGTGGTTAACGAATCCAACTAGAAACCATGAAGTTGCGGGTTCGATACCTGGCCTTGCTCAGTGGATTAAAGATCTGGCGTTGCCGTGAACTGTGGTGTAGGTTGCAGATGCAGCTCGGATCCTGCGTTGCTGTGGCTCTGGAGAAGGCCTGCGGCTACAGCTCCGATTTGACCCCTGGCCTGGGAACCTCCATATGCCGCAACTGCGGCCCTAGAAAAGGCAAAAAGACAAAAAATAAAAAATAAATAAAATAAAATAACCTTATCTATTTTATATATAGTAGTGTATATATTTAATCCCAAATTCCTTATCTATATAAAGTACATAAGGTTACTTATCCATTTTATATATAGTAGTGTGTATATTTAATCCCAAGCTCCTTATCTATATATAAAATAGGGTTACTTATCTGTTTTAGATATAGTAGTGTGTATATTTAATCCCAAACTCCTATATATCCCTCCCCGACCCACCCCACATTTCCCGTTTGGTAACCATCAATTTGATTTTGAAATCTGTTGTCTTTTGCTATTTATCGATATGCTTGCCTATCTCATTCATTTACTGCCTTGCCTAGATCCTACGGGCATTCTAGTTCATACATGCAACCTCTAGGGTCTGCTTACAGTAACTGCTTCTGAGAATGGTCTGTACTCTTCAGCTCTGCTACTTTTACCTTGACTCCAGTTGCCCAAGTGTACAAAGAATCATCTTCTATTTCTGATGCCACAATCACCCAGGACTTTGTGTCAACCACATGGAGTAGGCTCAGGTGTTCTACTGAACCTCGATTCAGTCTGTCCTCCCCAGTTTACATACTATTAACTCCAAAAGGCCAGGTCCCTGGTTACTTCATACCTACTGATTTTCTTTTGATAACTGAAGAGAAAAATAAAAGTGTAACTACTGGGCAAGGAAATAGCATACTGTTTATATGCTAATCAGAAGTCCTGCCTTCAAACACAGCACAGAACAATTTCTATGAATCTGCTCAACCTCCTGTAACCTCACCTCTTCTCCCACATTTTTGCATTAAATAATCAGTCAGATCAGTGACCTGAGATCAGTGGGGTAGAAATTAGCTATCTACTCTATGGCCTCTCGGGAATGGTGCTTCCCCTATTCACCCATAATTCTGGGATTGACACTTTAGATTAAATCTTTTTTCTCCCTCTTTTTCTCCATGCAGGGAAAGAAAGCCCATCCTTGGGATTTATAACAGAGTAAAATAAATAGTCGGGGGAAGGATTTGGCTTGAAAAATGGTAATTCATTCCAGATAAGGTCATATTTCTAATAATTTAAATAGAAGTCATCATCCTTTCAAGAAATTAAAGACAAAAGCAATCAGAATGACAAATGAAATCATTTCACTGGTAAAAATAAATGAATAAATAAATCTAGCATATGAAACAACAAGGCTCTTTGCTCTTATAGCAATTTCATAAATAATATCTATAATTGAAATAGGATGAGTCTGGAACCAAGTAAAAGCAAGGTGCTGCAAAGACCAGAGGGACAGCCCTGGTGCTGGGTGAGGCAGGGGGATCAGGGGTCCTCTGCCAAATGGAATAGGTACACAGTGGGTAGTATAGCTCATAATTAATATAAATGAAGATATTTACAGAGTGATCAAAGAGAGACAAACAGAGAGAGAAGAACAAACCTCGAAGCATGTGAGGTTTGTTTGAACCTCTTCTAAAAGTGTATTCATTTTCTCCCTGACTCCTAAAGACCTCTTGGGGTCTTCTGAGTGAGATTTAGGATCATGTGTCTATTAACAGACAGAAAAGCAAACAATAAAAATCATGGCAATAAAAATAGGTAATTATAAAGGCAGTCCTCTTCCCTTCCCCAAGAACCTGTCTGAGTCCTAAAACTAGGAGCTTCCAGTGTATGCAAGGAAGTACTAGGAACATGCCTGGTGAGCTATTTCCTGTCCTTATTGAAGAGGTGACAGATTCATTAGGGAAAACAGTGAGAGGTTGACACCGATGGGCTGGCATTTCTTCTGGTGCTTCTTGGCACGTGGATCAGCAAAGCCACAGCTCTTCAGTGCCTCCCTTTCCCGAACAATGACAAGAGCCACTCCCCAATCAGAGTCCATTTTCAGCTTCTTGTCTATTACATCCACAGCATTCATAGAACAGATATGTTGGTCCTGTTTGGCCCCTTGTATCTCTATCCGGTGTCTCAGAATCCAAGAGATGTTATTAATTAGACTCCCAAATCTCCAAAACATAGAGCTAAATCTCCACTTTCTTCTTCCAGCAAACAACTGAGAAATTTCTCCCTTCCTAAGGCCTACTTCCAGTGTTCTAATTTTCTCTGACTGTTCCGCAGATGTAAAAACAGACAGGTTAAGCCTCTCATTCATTCATTCACCCTAGATGATCTAACTTGAGGGAGTCCACAGATGGACTCCAAAGGCCCATGAATATCTTAAATGCAGGAATGTATGCAATTTTTTTAGAAAATGGAACAAAACTTTTCACTGATTCCCAGAGTTCCATAATACAAAAATATTCTATTAAGACACCTAAACAAGATACAGTTGCAATAGGGCTGAGGTTCCCAAACTTTGTCTTTTGTATCTCATTAATGTTTTCATGTGCCCCTAAGTTTAAAAAAAAAAAAACAAAACTAATCAACAGTTCAATTTATTAAATAGCTATAGGTCCAAGTGATATCCAACAGCTCTCTGGGTCAAAATTTCAAAACTTTGAAACATTCTGTGAATTTGCAGATGCACCCTAGGATACCTCATGCATACTTTGTGAAGCTCATGAAGCTCAGATACAGTGTAATAAACATGATGACAGAAGGACCACCATGGTGTTAAAGACCCTAGAAGAGCCTGACCTCATCTTTGGTGTCAGGGAAAGCTCCCTGGAGGATGTGTTATCTAAGGTATAATTGTAGAAGCACACTCAGAATTTAAGGTGAGGGCGGACTTATGAAGGCAGTGGGTATTTCATGAGCAGGAATGTGTATGTCCTGAGGTGGGCTGGGTTTGGTTTGACAGGAGTGACAAGTGCAAATGTGGGGAGAGAGTTCATGGTAAGAGCAGAGGCTATAGGGTAGGCAATCTAGTGCAGGCAGGACCTTTAAAAATTGCTCAACTATTCAAACGCCATCTCTTGTTCAAAGTAGCCTTGTTTACAAAGTGCAGTGACATGATCAGATGTGAGCAAGCTTTTCCCGGCAGCAAACAGAAAACAGATTCATGGCAGCAAAACTGAAGGCAACTAGACTAGTGCGTTTCCAAGTACTTCCAAGTAAAAAGTACTTATAAACAGGGCAATGCATAAAGGAGTTAAGGAAAGGTTGACTGCTAACTCTTCCTCTTCTCTTTCTTTAAACAATGCTATCTGTCAGCAACGACAGTTAAGAATTCCCTGAGTGGAGCCTTCCTACTCAATAGACCAAGGTCGAAGACAATGTATTGCCAATTCTTACTGCAACCACGCAAAACCGTATTATCATCCCCATTTTACTAATTTGGAAATGAAATCAGGAAGTTTTTGAACTATTTCATCACACATCTAGAAAGTGGGAAAGCCAGGATTTAAACAGATCTTGATTCAAAAGCTGGTCCCATTCTGATGCACTACACTGTCTCTGAATAATATTCCTTTTATATTTGTTGAATTCTGCTACAATATGAGATGAATTAAGACAAAGTTTTGGTCTGCTTTGGTCACAACTGGTACCCAGAATCGTACCTGGTGCCTAGTAGGTACTTAATAAATATGAGTTGAATAAATGAGGATTTTTGGTTCCTCCCTATGAATGGAGCTCTACACAGAAAGCATGCGGGGTGCTCAAGCCAGGCCCTATTCCCGATTTAGATACTTTCCCAGCCTTTGCTCTTTTGCCTGAAGAGACATTATTTACCATCCTATCGAAGAAAGAGTTTTAACTGCTCCCACCTGAGGTTACAGACTCTGGGACTTCTTGTAACAGAGGAGGACAAACCTGACTCCATATTGGATCTATTCCTTTATCTCTAACCCTTGTGTTCTGTTGCCAGTGCTTAGTCAAGCTGACTCTTAACACCCTTTGTTAAAGAATGCTGCCTCAGAGGATCTAGGCAGACAGTTCTCCAAAGAAGACATGCAGATGCAAATAAACACATGAAAAGATGCTCAACATCGCTCCTCATTAGAGAAATGCAAATCAAAACCACTATGAGGTACCACCTTACACCAGCCAGAATGGCCATCATCAAAAAGTCTACAAACAATAAGTGCTGGAGAGGGTGTGGAGAAAAAGGATCCCTATTACACTGTTGGTGGGAATGCAAACTGGTGCAACCACTGTGGAAAACAGTATGGAGATTCGTCAGAAAACTCAAAATAGAATTACCATTTGATCCAGCAATCTCACTTCTGGGCATCTATCCAGAGGAAACCATGACTCAAAAAGACACATGTACTCCAGTGTTCATTACAGCACTCTATGCAATAGCCAGGTCATGGAAACAACATAAATGCCATCGACAGAGGAGTGAATAGGGAAGATATGGTACATACACACAATGGAATATTACTCAGCCATTAAAAAGAACGAATTACCGGAGTTCCCTTCGTGGCTCAGTGGTTAACGAATCCGACTAGGAACCATGAGGTTGTGGGTTCGATCCCTGCCCTTGCTCAGTGGGTTAACGATCCGGCGTTGCCGTGAGCTGTGGTGTAGGTTGCAGACGCGGCTCGGATCCCACATTGCTATGGCTGTGGCGAAGGCCGGCGGCTGCAGCTCCTGTTAGACCCCTAGCCTGGGAACCTCCATATGCCGCGGGTGCGGCTCTACATAAAGGAAAAAAAAGGCAAAAAAAAAGGAAAGAATTACCAACATTTATAGCAACACGGATGGACCTAGAAATTATCATGTGAAGTGAAACCAGTCAGACAATTAGACAGCAACACCCAATGCTACCGCTTACATGTGCAAACTAAAAAGACACAATGAACCTCTTTCCAGAACAGAGAATGACTCACAGACTTTGGAAAACCTTGGTTTTTCAAATAAGACAATCTGGGGGGTGGGGGGAGGCACTGGGGTTTGGGATACAAAATCTATAAAATTGACTTGTGATGATTTATGTACACCTATATTTGAAATACAATCCATTAAAAAAAAAAAAAGAATGCTGCCTCTATCCTGAAATATACAGGATAGTCCATTCTCAAGGCTTTGCCTCCCAGGTGTGACCTTTAAGCATATAATCCTTTTCACTCATACAGAGATAAAAAATTGCGGAACAGAGAATTAAATTTGTTTTGTTGGAGGTTTACAGGATCAGTGTGCCCAGACCTACATGGACAGCTGCAAGAACCAAGAATTATCCCCTCTGGGGTCCGGCCAGCACCAAGTTCACAACAGCCAGTCACACCCCCTCCTCTTATAATATAAAAGAAGCCTAACTTGAGTAAGCTGGTTCCTTAGGACACTGGTCTACCGTCTTCTCAGTCTGCTGGCTTCTGAATAAAGTTGCTATTCCTTGCCCCAACAACTCCTGTCTTGATTTGTTGGTCTATATGAGCTTAGACTCAGTAACAGTCTGATATTAGGACTCTCCTTGGACTTATTAATCTAATATTATCGTAATTTTTATCCAGATTTTTTCCTTTATTATGTATGAATTCAGATAATCTGTTTTTGCCTATAAAATACACATATTAGAATAGGTCCAGAGCTGCCAAAATCATACATATTATAGATGAATCCTCCTCGTGATTTCTAACTGCTGTCTCTACTGCCAAAAAGCTGAGGAAGTCTTGCTGTTCCTGGTATGGAACACTCAGTCTGGAAATAAGTCAATCACCAAGTGCCAGAAGCAGAGAGATGGATTCATGATCTTTGGGGCTGTGTCACTGGCAACCCTGGGCGTTCTTGGGTACTGCTTCCTTCCCACTGGCACCAAAAGACCCCTGTCCCACCTGCTGGTGACTGGGGAAGTACAGTCATAAAGGGCAGAGTGGGGCACTCTTATAAGGCATCTGTATTAGTCAGGGTTCCCCAAAAAAGAGAATTGATATATAAAAAGATTTTTTTAGGAAGAGAGTTCCAGTATATAGAAAGAGAATTACTCTAAGGTATTGACTCAAGCAATTACAGAGGCTGAGAAGCCTCACAGTCTGCTGCCGCAAGCTGGAGACCCAGGAGATGTGGTGGTGTAGGTTCCATTGCATGCCCAATGGCTGAGCACCAAGGCTAAAGCCCCAGCGGAAGGGAGACAAGTTATGGCTCAGCTCAGCAGTCAGGCGGAGAAAGTAACTTCTTACTTCTCCCACCTTTATGTTCTCTATTCAGACCCTCAGTGGGTGATGCCCACTCACATTGGGGAGAGCAACCTGCTGTACTCAGCTGATGGATTCAAATGCTAATCTAATCAGGAAACATCCTCATAGATGTACCCATAAATGCTGTTTAACCAAATATCTGGGTACCTCATAACCTAGTCAAATCAACTTATAAAGTTTATCATCACAGCATCTCTTCAGAGGGAAAGCTCCAGTTTATCAAAGACGGTTTACCTGTGTCCAAGTGTCCTGGAGTAAGTTTAGTCCTTGCTTGGTTTTTGGTTTGGTTTGGTTTTTTTGTGTTTTGCTTTTTTTGCTTTTTAGGACCAGACCTGTGGTATATGAAAGTGTCCACGCCAGGGGTCGAACTGAAGCTACACCTGCCGGCCACAGCCACAACCACAGCAACTCAGTATCCAAGCCACACCTGTGACCTACACCACAGCTCGTGCCAGATCCTTAACTTAGCGAGGCCAAGAATCGAACCCACATCCTCATAGATATTAGTCAGATTCGTTTCCACTGCACCACAAAGGGAACTCCCCAGGTCCTTGTTTTTTATTCACTTTAGGGTTCAAGACCTAGCCTCTGCCTCTAGAGTCTTAAGGTGGCCAATAATCATTGTGTTTCTAACCCAAGTGCAATGTGCTTATTAGCAAAGGTGATAATAGCGATTCAGTGTTCCCCCCACCCCCATCCAGAGGAACCACCCTGCTTATGACAGGGATGTGGCACTAGCTTTGCACAGAGATCTAACCATCATCCAGGGCTATGCAGACCAACCAGAACCTGGAGGGAGGAAGGCAAGGCCAGACTCTAGACAATGTCTTTCTGTGACTCATTAACCTGTAGACCAGTAACCTGGCGTAACCTGGCTCTTTTAGGCTAAGAACTTATACTTGTTTTAAACACACACACACACACACACACACACACACACACACACACACACAGTCAAGCTTTAGCTTTCAGAAGGGACTTAGTAATACACCTTACATCATGAAAAAATTAGAATTAATTCATTTGTCAAAGTGTGTGTTTGTGTATATATATTCACACACATACCATTACTCTACTACTAAAATAGTTATCTAAATATGCACTTGCTGATTCTTCAGGCCCTTCCAAATAACAGAGCAGGGCTTGCTTTTATGAATAGCAAAAGTGTCTTATTTACTCTTACCTCATTTAATGATTCAAACTAATTTTAAACTTTTATTGCTGCCAATTTTCTATTCGTTTCCTGACCATATCATTATGTTCTGCTTCTTACAAAGCAACCTATAATCATATTAGCTCATTCTGTTTATTTTAAGGAGGGGAAATGCACGTCGACATGCATGTATCATTATCCTGGACTTGTACAGAGAACCATGTTGCTGGCTTTGTATTCACACTACCAGCTCTTTTAAATACCATTAGTTTGACTCTTCCCATTCATTAGAACAGTGATTTGTGAGTATTCAATAGACAACAAAAAAATTTTACTGTGCTTTGGGAACTAACTTTTTGACTTGAACCCCAAAAGATGAGTGTGAGACAGGGCGTAGTTCAGACCATCAGGGAATGTTCACATAAGTAAAACATATAGAGGTCTTGTAGCACAACCCCCTTATTAAAAACTTGGGTTTTAAGGGTATTAAGTTCATAGGCTGCTTAGTAAATATCTGGGACTAAAGTCACCCCTACACTAATCTAAGTATTAAAAATGTTTAAAAACTGGGAAGGGGAGTTCCTTTCATGGCTCAGTGGAAATGAATCTGACTAGTATCCATGAGGATACAGGTTCGATCCCTGGCCTTGCTCAGTGGGTTAAGGATCTGGTGTGGCTGTGAGCTGTGGTGTGGGTTGCAGACGTGGCTTGGATCTGGAGTTGCTGAGGCTGTGGCGTAGCCCAGCAGCTACTGCTCCAATTCGACCCTTAGGTGGGAACCTCCATATGCTGTGTGTGTGGCCCTAAAAAGACAAAATAAATAAATAAATAAATAAAATTAAAACTGGTAAGGAACTGGCAGTGACAAATAGGCTGGAAGCCACAGATGACTGTTACCAGCACGTGTCATCTGGGTATCATCCACAACCCCAACGGATGTTCTTTTTGCATCTCAGAACCGTTCACTCACCATCCACCCCCTGTCCCCCAGGAGGCATGTGAGAGCTACAGCAGCAAATCTGAGCTGCTCACTATTATTGGTTCCTATGGACCTAGAAAGTTTTCACCTTGACCAGTTTTTCAGATGCTAAAAGGGTGACTGAAGAGGTGATGGACTTCACCTAGCTTGCCTGAGTGAATTGCTTCAAAGTATTTCTTTTCCTGTAGTTAGACAGCTTCTTTTGCAGCTTCAGCTCCCTACACTGAACTAAGACTTCCTGTCTTTGGTCCAATTCTTCCTCATAACCGTCTTCCACACCATTTTACAAATGAAAAATCCAAGGCACAAAAATCCCAGTGGGGTCATGGCACCCCCATAACAAAACTCAGGTATTGAGATCCCCAATATATTCTTTTCAGTGCTCACCTTGTTCCTTCTAAGGCTATTTAATAAAATATTATTTGATTTCACAGAAGCAACAAAAACGAACAGCTTGAGACTCTTTTCTTTCCAATGTTCCACTTCCATTTCAATACACCATCCCCCAAAGAAGTTTTTCTTTGGAACAGATAAGTTAAAACCCATGTCAAGTGCCCATTTACAAGAACTTTGCTCCACCAACTCTGCTGGGCTAATGAATGGTAATTGCTGTCACCCGCAGACCAGCAGCTTTAGTGCCAGTGAGTCATTAGGCTGATGCTTCCCCCAGCATGACAACTTCCTTCTCTCAAGGGTTTCCCCAGGGAACCTATAGCGGCACTTGAAAAGCAAATAATTAAGAGCAATAAATAGCAAAAATCCCTAGAGAAATATAAATTATTCATAATAGTAACAGTGCAGGCTAGCTGGAGGAGGGGTGTTTTACTTAATTGCAAGAATTTTCTGAATCTGCTCAGATATATTTAAAATTGTTGGTTTAAAAGACTGTTATTCCCACAAACCAAATGGAGTCACTCTTAATAATTCCTTTAAAGGCCAATGTATCAAATTTGGCATTGGTTTGACCATTTGCCATAAGTTCTCATAGTATAAGTTCTCAAAATAATTGTATCTTACGACATCCCCCAGATTCTGTATCACTGTTGATCATCCTTCAGGCTTAGCAACACCTGTTAGGGGTTGGGAAGAATGGTGCAGTTCCAAGGAAGGAAGTAAATGGCTCAATTCACAGACCTGGGTTATGACATTAGCTGAATGTCCTTTAGCAAGCAGCCACCAGCCGAGTTTAGTCCCATCACTTTTGATTCTGGAAATAATCTGCCCTCTCTCACAGGGCATCATGAGACTCAAAGGAGATGATGTGTCAAATTAAAATGACATGGTAGGGAATAACCCAAGCTAACGAATATACCACATTAACCCAGTCTTAGCCTAGAGCCTCCCTTGTCTTCTCTTGGTCTTGAATGTAAAATGGAATTTTGGCTGCCTACTTAGACCTGGCAGGTAAAACTGAAATCTTGAGCCCCAGGAGTGGTCTGTAAGGTGTGCAGAACTTAGGTCCCTTGAAATTTAAAGCTTCTGCCTATAGGCCTGGCTGAAAAATATCACTGATGTAGCAAATGTTGCCTGTTTAACCAACATCTGAAAGATCTAATTCCATCTCAGTCTTCCTGTAATATCAAGTCAAAAGGAAGCAGCCCACACGTGGAGTTCCCACTGTGGTTAAGGGAAACGAACCCGACTAGTATCCATTCAGGTTCGATCCCTGGCCTTGCTCAGTGGGTTAAGGATCCCACGTTGCCATGAGCTGTGGTGTAGGTCTCAGACACGGCTCGATCCCGAGTTGCTGTGGTTATGGTGTAGGCCGGCAGCTGTAACTCCGATTCGAGCCTTAGCCTGGGAACTTCCATATGCCACAAGTGCAGCCCTAAAAACCAAAGAAGGAGGGGGAGGGAGAGGGAGAGGGGGAGGGAGAGTGGGAGGGAGGGGGGAGGGAGGGGGAGGGGGAGAAGGAGAAGAAACTACTTTAAAACCTAAACTCACTTGCCCTTGCCACATAAGTTAAAAGCCCATCTCACCAACTCCCAGCCCTCGTCCACAGTTGCAACAACTTGCAGCACAGCACAATACAGATAGCTGCAGCTGCCAAACTCAGCACAACAAATACATGGCCTGACCCATTCCAAAGTCTCAGTCGCTATGATCAGTACTTTTCTCCCCAAATTCCACTCCTTGTTTATGTCTCAAGATCCTCAGCCCATGTACCATGTGTTGGGATCAGGGAAGGCTCACGTAAGGCCACCTCTGCTGCCCATCTCCCTATGAAGGTTGAGCCTGCCCCTGAAATTTAGAAGCTTGGAGGAGCAGAGCAGAATGTGTGCTTTCTGCAGTTGGACACATCACAACAAGAAAGGGAAGAGGAAAGAACTGAACTGGGGGTCACAATCTGATTCTGTCCTCAGACTCTCAAATCAGAAAAGTCAAATCTCTTGCCCTGGGTAGGGAAGAGTAAGGGATAGTAAGGGAACTATCTCCCTTTCTAGAAACTAAAAGTGGGTAATAAATACTTCCCTAACTTTGATAATAAATTAACATAGGATCCAACCTGAACTATTTGTTGATTTTCTTCTAGGTACAGGGGAAGCAGTGAGCTGGTTTCATAGAAGATTTGACTTTCCTAGGAACTGGGAGCTCAGGGAGAAGTTGGTTTGAGCTGCCATATTTTAGTTATGAGAACTGCATGATATAAAAGTAACTACGGGTTGATGGCTGCATTACCATCACAATGAAAAGATAATGCTCAAGGGAGACTTCACAATAGCAAAACCACGTGAAATTTGGGGAGCTGTGAAGTGAACAGCAATTAATGATTATTTCCACTGTTGTGAATTATATATGACATTTGAAATAATAAAAATTTAACAACTGTAATAATGAAATTAACATAAAAATTTAAAGATAATAATTCTTATCATATTGAACGTAAAATTGTTTTATATTAATCAATGAGGAAATAGATTAGAGTGGACAGGTGTCCACATTTACAAGTGCGTGTATGACGGAAAATTACTGCCAAAGAATTCAAATGGGATTGTTATTCTAAACACATTTCCTCAGAGAAAGGCTTTTGTAGGTAACCAAATCTCCTGGGAACTATAAAACATTGCTCGACATAGATCGCTGGCCAAAAGAACATCAACTGATGACCTCAAGAGATTCTAGCAAAGCTAAGATGTAAAACAACAGAGACAACAGACCTTCAAGAAAGCCGCTGGAGTTCTGCATAAACAGTAGCCACAAGGGTATTCCATCAAAACCACAAGTTTCTCTCATTCTCTTCTTACTAAGTATGGTCCCTCACGGAAGGCCTCTAGCCAGTGCTAACCCCAGTGACTCACAACTAAACCACGTACTCTTCTGTAGTTGGTCATGAGACTTTGTGACAATTCTATTAAAAAACAGGAATGTCACATCACACTGCAAAAACACTAAACTGTTTAATTTGACAGAATATCTTCTTGGCAGGCAGCTGTCACTGATTTTTTGAGTGATCCTTCTGGAATACTTATCAGAACAATAAAAGGAAAGAAGAAATACTTCTTATTTGGGCATCACATTTTCTTAAGTGGAGGCTTTCTTACTGGACAGAATAGAAACATCCTTGTAATTAAAAAGCTTTGAGAAGTTAAAATATGGATCAGTCACAAGAAAGGGCTGATACGAACTTCAGGGGTGGTTAGGACACAGTTTGAAATGTTAAGTTCTGTACCTGTGGGCTGCCTGATTTAAGTGAAAGTTAGGATGAAGCCACTGTCGTTTTTCCAATAAAAAGTAATTTTTCCAGCTTTGTGTTTACCTTGGCCATTCCCTTGTTATTTAATATTACCAAAAAAAAAATCTAATAAGAATGCATTTTAAAAGGTAAAGGAATAAAACCAAACATTCCTTGTGGAATATATATATATTTTATATATTTATATATTTACATATATATGTATTTTCTCAGCTTATATCCTATGAAGTTATACAATATTCTTCCTTCCAAATTCCCAGTGCTCTGCACTGTGTCTTTTTCTGCAGGTAATAAGTCCATCCAGGAAAAAAGTCACTGCTTTTCAAATAAGAAGAAAAATAAGAACTTAAAGATTTGAGGAATTGGGGGATGGGTGAAAATGACCTTCCTTTTTATTAACTTACTGTATACCCAGGAACTGCAGAAATAACCACAGAATGGTTTGATAGATCCATTCAGTCTACTTTGAGATTTGTCCCATTTTACAAATGAGAAAACTGAGTGAAGTAACTAAGTGCAAAGAGCTAGTGGCAGTCACGAGGACAGCCCCTGTCAGTGCCCCCTCAAGCACAGGGCTCAGACAATGACTCAGACTTTGGAAAAACCTTGGTTTTTCAAATAAGACAATCTGGGGGGGTGGGGGGATGCACTGGGGGTTTAGGATACAAAATCGACTTATGATGATTTATGTACACCTATAATTGAAATAAAATCCATTAAGAGGAAAAAAAAAAAAAAAAAAACCACCCCAGGAGCTCCCGTTGTGGCTCAGCGGAAACAAATCTGACACAGGTTCCACCCCTGGCCTCGCTCAATGGGTCAAGGATCTGGCATTGCCATGAGTTGTGGTGTAGCTCGCAGACTGGGCTTGGATCTGGCATTGCTGTGGCTGTTGTGCAGGCCAGCAGCCCCAGCTCCAACTCTACCCCTAGCCCGGGAACCTCCATATGACACAGGTATGGCCCTAAAAAAGGCAAAATAACAACAACAAATGAATTTCTGTTCTGTTAATTAGCCATTCCTTCAGAGCAGTCACATGGACTGTGTTGTTTCCGACAGTTTCAAAGTCTTTGTCTTGTCCCTAAGAAATAAATTCTCACAGCTGTGGCTTGTAGAAACAAGAATAGTTCAGAACAGAATATCCCTATCATTTATTAAGTACTTGGAAAACAATTTGACACTGTCACGGAAGTCATCTGTGATTTGTTTAGACTGCATCACTTAAGCGCCTCTGAAGTTCATGCATTCTTCTTTGACACTTTTCCCATCCAGCACGTCTTCATTCCAGTCATCACAGGGGCGACTGGATGTGATCTGCCTTCTCCTTTGCTCTTGCTTCAACTAATACATCATAAGACTCTGGGAGTCTTGAGTTCGATGGTCCGTGTCAAAGCTCAGATTAAGCCTCTTTCGAGAGGTGAATGCCATTTAAAGCTTGTGAAAAGACAGCCTGTTCTGTGCTTTATCTTGGGTTTTTTTTTTTTTTTTTTTTGCAGAGCCCTTTACTTTCACTGGCCCAGGTCTTTATATCTTCAACCAAATATTATTATTATTTGTCCATAGATTTCTGGATCCATATCAAATTTTTACCCAAGCAAATCCATCCTTAAAAAAAATAGATGAGAGGCTGAAAAATGTAAGAGCCACAACCCATCAAAATTCATGTGTTGAGCAAAGAACAGTTCCTGAGGCACAACAGAGATGTCACAAGGACTTAAGTCTCCTGCCCCATGACTGGAGCTGCCCGGTTCCCAACCAAGCCCCAGCACCACACATGACCTTGACTTTGTGAGTCTCTTCTCTGACCTACAAATTGGAGAATTTATCTCAGTCTTTATTAAAGCCATTCTCACCAGCTCCATATTTCCAAGGAATAATGAGTTTCTCATGATGCCACAGAGATAAGAACAAGTTTGTTATTTTTTTAAATTTTTTATCTTAATTGTTCCCAAAATAGCTTTACTCACTTCACAATCTTCTAAGTGTCACAGATACACGAAGAATAGCAATAGAAATATGAAGTGGAAGAAAGATCAGAGGGTCAAGATGAGTAATTAGGTATAGTTCCCATCAAGGATAAACTTCAGGACAAAGAGAAACATTGATGTCTTGCTCCACAATCTTGTGCCTAACAGTTTGAACCTTCAGCACTTTTATTTCTGCTTCATGCTATTTCTCTGCCGTTACTCCCTCCTCAGTGCCCCCGCCAATGGAAAATTTCCAAGAGTTACCACAGGCCATGCTTCTCAAACTTCAGTGTTTGTATAACTGACTGGGGATCTTGGTAGAAAGCCGAGTCTGATTCAGTAATCCGGGGAGGGGGAGCACTGATGTGGCATAAGCTGACAGGAGATGCTGATGCTGCTGGTCCACAGACTCTAGAGCACCCTTTGAGCTGTGAGACACAGAACAAGTTCCTGGAGCGAGGGCAGAAGCGTTACCGCTTCTGTGTCCACTTTCCTGCTCAACCCCACCCCCACCCCAGGCCCCAACACCAACAAATAGCTCAGTTAGTATTTGTTTTCCCATCAGTCAAGGGCAGGTACCACCCTCTTCTATCATGATCACACCTCATTCCCAAGCCGCAGAACCATGTTGCTTATTGGGTCTGCGCAAAGGGCCATCAAAGCCTACCAGTTCAGCTTCCCGAATCTCTCTCACACGTGTTCCTTCCTTTGCCTCTGTATGATGTGTTTCCTGGCTGGTCTAAGTTTCTTTAACCTCTCTTCCTTCTTTTTCTTCCTCTTCCTCCTCGTCTTCTTCCTCGTCTTCTTCCTTGTCTTCATCCTTGTCTTCATCTTTTTAGGGCCACAGTTGTGGTATATGGAAGTTCCCAGGCTAGGGGTCCAATTGCAGCTGCAGCTGCCAGCCTACACCACAGCCCAGCAACGTGGGACCGAAGTAGCACCTGCGACCTACACCACAGCTCACAGCAATGCCAGATCCTTAACCCACTGAGCGAGACCAGGGACCGAACCCCCCTCCCCATAGATACTAGTCAGGTTCGTTTCCACTGAGCCACAACGGGAACACCATAAACCCTGTTCCTTCTAATCCATCCTCTCCATTTCTGCCAGAATGATAATCCAAAACAGCAGTCTCATTGCCTTTAGAAAAAAATTTACCCCCCCCCCAATAGTATACAAGCCCCCATCACAGTTTGTCTGATGGTCCAACTTCCAGGCTGATACCACATCACCTCCGCAAATAAATCCCAGGCATCTGCCATACAAAGGAGGGCCTGGCTCCCACAAGAGACCTGTCTTTCACCTCCCCGCCTTGCACATGCTTTAATTTCTCTCTCTAGGAGATTCTTCTCCTTCCCCACCCCTTCCTTCAAAACCCAGTTCAAATGTCTTCTTCTCTCTGAGATTTTTCTGAATTCCCTTCTGCTCTCAGGCGGTTGTCCGTCCTCTCCTCTAAGCCTAAGCCAAACCCTCTGTTTTCAGAGTGCACATCTCACAGAATTTCCATAGATTCCTTTACCTAGCTGTCTCTCTCACTAAAACTGGGGTTTCCTTGAGATAAACTGTGTCTTTTTTCATTGAAGTATAGTTGATTTACAATGTTACATTAGTTTCAGGCATACAACACAGCAATTTGATATTTTTACAGACTATACTGCAATTGAAGTTATTATAAAATAGTGGCTATATTCCTTGTGCTGTACGTTACATCCCTGTGTCATCTTTATTTTATAACGAATAGTTTATATCTCCTAATCCCCCTTCCCCTATCTTGCCGATCACCCACCCCTCTCCCTGTTGGTTAAGCTGTATC
This sequence comes from Catagonus wagneri, assembly GCA_004024745.2. NCBI lineage: Eukaryota > Metazoa > Chordata > Mammalia > Artiodactyla > Tayassuidae > Catagonus > Catagonus wagneri. The sequence goes on along the minus strand of PVHT020000078.1, from coordinate 7,971,028 downwards.
TTATTCATCTTTTTCCCCCACTAATGTATAGAATAGTGTCTGATACATTACGGCTGTTCAATAAATTTTTGCCGCCTGGATAAATGGGGAGTAACATAGCTGTAGAAATACGTCCTAATAACTTGCATGCCTGAGTGCTTGTGACTAAAGGGAAACCTGCTTCTCCACCATAGATTCCTCTTATAGCTCTTCACCTGACCTCCAGGATGAGAAGACCTCCAGTAGCGGGAAGGGCAGGGAGTGTAAAGAATAGACGGGGCCCAGGAAGCCCCCGTCTTCGCCTGAATATTTGCATCTCACCTGGAAATGTCAGAGAGGAGCAGTTTTAAGAATGACATTCCAAGACATTTTTTCAGGGTATTAAATCCAGTAATAAACAAGCAAACAAATAAACATTAAAGCTTAAAAGGTAAAGATCTCTTTTATCTTTGTTCTTTTTTATATTCTTGGCGAAGCACAATGTTTGAAATACTCACACTCCATGTGGGAGGCATTTCACAGGACATATTTGTGACTAAGGAGTATGTGCTCCTCTGGGAAAAGCACGATGCAGTTGGAGTGGGCTCAGCGCCTCTGAAACCCTCATTTGTCAGGTAGGGATCAGCTCCCACCCTCGTGATGGAGCCTCAGACTCAGAGTCTGGAGTGTGTGCTGGGACTGATTGCTCTGCCATGAATTCCTGCAGGGCTGAGAGGGGTGTGGGAGAGGGGGAGGGGGTGGGGAGGAGTGGGAATGGGGTGGGGGGGGGTGCTCTGCACTCAGTGCCCAGTGGGGTTTCTTTTCCTGCAGGACTTGGGCTGGGCGAGAAAGTTTGCCTTGACTAGTTTTGGCACTTGCTTGGCTGTTCCTACTTGTCCTCCACCTCCAATAAGCCAAACAGAAAACACATTTTCTAAAATAGCATTGAAGTAATTTCTTTTCAATGCTGTTCAACTGTAATTTTTTTTTCTTTCATACCAATCAAGTGCTTAAGAAAGGGGAGACAACTTAGGATGTTCTACTGAGGCTCCTCATTTTGCTGCTGATGAAACTGAGACCTGGTGAAAGGGGGTGCTGAGTTAGGGGACTTTAGCTGGTGACAGAGTGGGAACCAGAAACCACATTTCCTGAGTGCTGGGCTAGTTCCTTCTTAATCACAATATCTGACTATTTATTAAACTTCATGGATGTTGTCAAAAGGCCCAGGTTCAAGTTGCAGACCTACTAATTTCTAGTTCTTCCTGATAAGCTACTAAGCCAGTATTGTCACCTGTAGAACCACAACCACCAGTATTGTCACCTGATAAGTTACTAAGCCAGTATTGTTACCTGTAGAACCACAACCACCAGTATTGTCACCTGATGTTACTAAGCCAGTATTGTCACCTGTAGAACCACAACCACCAGTATTGTCACCTGATAAGCTACTAAGCCAGTACTGTCACCTGTAGAACCACAATTGTTCCCATGAGGTTACTGTGAGAAACAAATGCATTATGATCGAAGAAGTGCTTTGAAAAGACTAAGACATATTATAAACATTAATGATTGCTACGTCTTTCTAACAGTGAGTTTGTCAAAAAAGTTTGAGTCATAAAGTTGTCTTTGGTATTTCTTTTTTGCAGCTGGCCATGTCCCCACACACCTCTTAATTAGTCTCAGGTATGTCAGTCTTGAATATATCAAATTCAGTATGAGAAAGAGGCAGGATGTTCCAGCCACTGGACCTCATCCGGTCTCCCCAGTCATTTTTTCCCTCTGGGACATTTATTGCCAAGCAGAGGTTAGGACAGAGTCATGGCTCGTGGGACTTCTTTACCAGGTCACCTTGTCAATTTCAACAACTCAACAGAATTTTAAGCACTGACTGTAACAACGACAACTAACACTTGCAGAGATCCCGCCACTAACAAAGCCATTACCCACACTTTCTACAAAGGAAGGGAGCTTCTCTCCTACTTAACATAGGAGGCTCACTGATAGAAAGTAACTTTTTCAAGTGCTCTAGAGGTAAGTTTGATACTAAATGCAGTGTATTTCCTATTCAGCTCACCATCACCTTGGCTATTCCCAATGTTTAAAAAGAGTCTTTCTGTCTTCCAGAAGCAGTAGCCAACATGTGGGTACAAATAAGGGTAGGGAGAAGTTCTGAGACTTCATGAGCCCTTCTTTTATTTGGTGAAGGTCCTTATATGGTGTGTATTTTAGGCTGTTAGCATTGTTAGTGAAGCTCAGCCGCAGTCAAATGAAAGATGTGAAGGACAGTTCGGTTTTGCTTAAATATACATCCCTCTCCCTGCTGGTGATGTGACAGCATGAAGGAAGGAGGGACAGTGCACCACGGGGACAGACTTCAAGTCAGAAGCTGAGCATGGGAAGTAAGGACCATTCTGTCTGGGAAAGCTGATGAATTCTGCCCTCTTCGCTGCTAGACGCGGGCAGAGAGAACTGTGAGGTTTAGATGCTAGTTTATTGTCTAGTGTCAGAGCTTGCCAGCTGCTGCCCAGTTGGAGTTCAGACCCAGTCTTCATCTTTGCTTTCCTGTCTCATCGCACCCATGTACTCCCGTACCCTCGGGTCGGCATAACCTAAGCTTTCATGATCTTTTATTGCTTAGACATCTGGCACAAAGAGAATTGTTTCCGTGGGCTACCTGAAAATTCACAAAACATGATTTGGCTGACCTCAGGCGTTTAGAGCCCAAGTGCAGCAATAAAAGCGGGAGAAGTGACAGGATGTCAAAAACACCTTGACTCAGACCCGACACCTTGCAGCCACCTGCTTGTTGAAGTTGCTGGCACTTGCCATTCCCTCTTCCGGGGCCCATTCCCTCCAAGGTGCTCAAAAACAACTAAGGATCGAACTCCTCTGTGGCCAGTTAGCATCTGGATCATGGCAAACTTGACTGTCCCTCAGGCTCGAGATGCACTTGCCTGGGTTCCTTTAATGAGTGTCCCCTAGTTTGTTGACCCAAACAAAAAGTCACTGACTCGCAAGCTCTTCCTAATCACTTCAGCCCTGCCCCTTTGATGAAGATTTCTCCTCCCTCTCAGGCAGCGGCAGCCTGGCTATATCATTTGGGGGGCTCAGTGCAAAGTGACAATGCAGGAAAACTGTTCCAAAAGCAAGAGAAAACAAGCCTTAAAAGTACTCGAATATAAGTTTTTTCTTTCTTCCATGGCTTCTCTCTTGACTTGTCATGGAATTCTTTTAAATTTAGTATTTAATGTTATTCTAAATAAAGCAAAATTTCAAATTTGTGTATAGCCTGAATTTTACCATTCATCTTGATATGGTGCAATGCCAGTTTTAAATGAGAATATATGAGGATTTCACTCATAGGCAGAATCACCAAAATTACACAATTTGCATACCACAACTGGTACAGGCACATGTATTTTGTTCTAACCAGAGGAGTAGGAAAACCACACAGAAGAAAATCACCTGCTTTTCCTTCACTTGTTTATACCTGCATATACGATCTAATTCTCTTTTGGGGCTGCTGATGAGAAAGGATGGACTGAAATGATAAGAAACTATGGGTTGCCACCTCTTTCCCTTTCCTTTGTCCCATCACTTCAGCCTAAGTGGTTGACTAATGCGGGGAGGTACGGGTGTGGGAAAGGACATGACAGAGATCCTTGGTCATCTGTAATTCATAGAGTCGTCCGTATTTCTTTCTGTGCTTGAAACAACTTCTGGTTAGAATGGAAAGCATGGCTTGTCAGGATTGTCATCACCTCCACTTACTCATTCCTAAATGCAACACGCTTACCCTGTACCCACCTTGAATCTCAGTGATCTTACATGCACCCTCTAATCGTGGGTACCCTGTGCTCATGAGCACCCTGAGGTCATTGTATCCTATGTTCACAGGGCACCCTGTGCTCAGGAGCATCTGGGGCTCATGGGGATCCCGCAACCTATGCTCGGGGGAGTCATGCTTATGGGGCAGCCTGTGTTCATGGACGCCCTGTGCTCACGGGGTATGGTGAGTGTCCTGTGCAAGTGAGGAGGGAAATAACTGAAAACATGTGTATCGCTCGTATCTCCTGTTTCCTGTTCATCCTTCATTGCTCCGTTATACCTCACTTAAAAGGCAATGTATAAAGATAAAAGTATTAAGAATTTCAAGATGGCAACCACAGAACATTAAACCAAGTGTGAGTTTCTTTCGATCACAGGTCCCTTTGGGGCACCCTTCCTCATGGGACCGCCCAGATCACAGGCCCACGAAGCCAGCGTGAGGTCCAACCTGTGGGCATTTGTCCTCCTGCTCGTTAACTCTCATTTTAACCAACTATGGGATTCTCGACACCTCTTACGGCTTCCCCGATTTAACCCGTTTCATGTCATAGAACTCTGATGTGTGCAGGTATGTCAGGGACCTTGCTCTAGCACCCTCCCCATATTCTCTTGTCCTGCCTCCTCTTGCAGACCTTCAGCCACCCACCACTAGTGTTGGCAGGGGAATCAAAACCAGGCAGCTTCTAGGAAGCCACATGGCAAATGAATTCCTGGGTTTGAACATTCTGGCGGGCCACCTGCAGTGTAACCCCTAAAAATGGCTAAGATAAAATCTAATTAAAAAGCAAAAAATAGAATTTTAAAATTAAAAGCACAGGCGTTCCCATTGTGGCACAGTGGAAACAAATCTGACTAGTATCCATGAGGATGCAGTTTTGATCCCTGGTCTTGCTCAGTGGGTTAAGGATCCGGCGTTGCCGTGAGCTGTGGTGTAGGTCGCAGACGCAGCTCAGATCCCACATTGCTGTGGCTGTGGCCTAGGCCGGCAGCTGTAGCTCCAGTTCTGCTGGGAACTTCCATATGCTGTGGGTGCGGCCCTGAAAAGCAAAAAATGTTTTTTAATTAAAAAATCTAATCACCATCTCCGTAATGATTTACTAAGGTAACACAAGCTATGATTTTTAACATTTTCCTAGTGCAGTATATGATCTATGAAGCATCACTGAGATGAGACGGGGTTAAATCTAGTATGTACCCATAACAGTTCTAAGCCAGGTGGAAGAGTTCAAGTTTCAGCTCTATTACTAACGATCCAAGTAGCTTAGACTCCAGGAGCCTCTGTTTTCTCTTCCATAAAGTGGATCATTCAACTCCCAGTTCTTTTTGAGTCTAATGCAGTAATGACCGTGACAGTACTTTGCACATTCTAAAATGCTGTACAGACAATATTATGACACTGTAACTTAAGTTTGGAAATAAAAAAATAAATATTTAACATTAAATTGAAAAGTGAGCACTCGACCCTCAAAAGTGTCAAGTTCAGAGAACAACAGGAAGAAAATCACCTCCTGTTTCTGGTCTCCCACCTTGCCCCTGATTTCCCTATTCCACAGGGAGAGGAAAAAAAGATGTGAACACTGGAGGTAAATGGCAGCAAGATGGGGAAGACAGACACTTTACTATAATCTGGTTAATTAACAGCATGTCTTCTCTGCTTAGTACAAAACTCCACAAAGTTAGATCTTTTGTCTTGCTCTCTGCTGTATACTTATAGGCGAGCACATTGCTGGGCATGCAGTGAGTGTTCAGCAGTTATTTTTGGAATGAATGCATGAATAAGGAGTAAGAACAATAGGCTGAGTGCATGGCTGAGGGATGCGGCCAAGAAGGGGAAGGAGGGAAGAAGGCATCCAGATGGTGTCATACTGAGTCTGTCCTCTGACTTCTAGTTCTCATCCCATCTGCTGATTTACCCAGATCATCAAGGCAAGAGTTTTTCAGCCTTTTAGCCTTCCCCTTAACCTTCTGTTAGAGATTAAAACGATCACACTTCTCTTCTGCCACATCACAGGAACTTGTCTTGGGAGTACTTTGGGTCAGTCCTCAATATTTTGTATTCTTAGGAAATAGCCTTATGTCTAGTCATGATGGTCTCATGAGTTTCCTACCACATCATGTGGCATTTCTATGCGAGAAGCACCCCACAAGTATAAATAGTCAGAGCCATTAACCGAACATGACACAGGGCTACATGTATTTTTTTTTCCCCACAACACAATGAAAGTTTCTTTGCAAGATGCTGATGTGCTAAAAATATTGTATCTATTCTGTTTGTTGTTTTTTCTAATGAAGCTGGGAAAATTTGCCTTGTGGGAGGTAATAAAATAAGTCAACTCATTTATCCTGCACAGATAAAATGTTATTCATAAAGCAGAGTTGTGAGATCAAACCCCTTCCTCCCTGATTCTCGCCTTTTTTTCCCCTCAAGAGAGTCTAAAATCTTTCTTGTTTCTGTTTTGTACTCTTTCTATTCCCAATGAGTTAGTAGATTATAATCTAAATTCTTGTAAGTACTACACAAAAAGCTTAAATTTTCTTTTTTTTCCCTAAATGTGAGTTTAGACACTGTGCTACTGTGTTTAAAATATAGATGAATAATTTACAAAACATTAACTCAAAAGCCTACAGCAAAAAAGAACCTGAATATGCCTTCAGGTATCCATGTAGTAGATAAAATATAAGTATCTATTGGATCATGAGTTTTGGTTCATCATATGGTATAAGGAATAAATACAAAATTATTTTCAAACACGCCGTTAACATAAAACAGCAGAGCCTCATAGTTTACAATGTTTGTTATCCCAGTCATTGTGATTTCTAAGTTGAATAAGTTAAGTTTTCTGTTTTGTTATCCAGATACTTGTATCAATAAGAAAGTCGCTATAATTGCCAATGGGTATTATGTCACATTTCAAGGGGACAGAGCCAAGCCTGGATAGCAATACCACATAACAGATGGAAACTGAGTTTCCTTTTGTGGGATTTGTTAGTTCCCTTGACCCATTACATGCCCATTTTGCTCTGCATCCCTCAGTTGCCCCTATTTTTCAACATTCATATGGAAAAATAAGAAGTATTGATGCTTCCAGGAAAATTCACTGTTTTTTTCTCAGCAATCTGTCAGGATGGACTTAGGGACCAGTATTCAAATCTGCTGACTAGTTTGAGAACCACTTACCTAGAACAGTGTTTTTGGAACTTTAAAAGTTCACGCAAGTCACCTGGAATCTTATCAAAATACAAACTCCAATTCAGTAGTTTGAGGTAGGTTTGTGGAGTTTTAACAAGTTCCTGAGTAGTCCTGCTGGTCCACACAATACACTTTGATAGCAAGGATTTAGAACAAAGGAAATACTCTCTGTTCAGCAATTAATAGTTCACTCCAGACTACTGAGCTAATTGCCTGAGATGACCTAACACAGAGAAACTCAAGCACATTCATGAAAGAGAGATAACGATGGTGAAAAGGTTTGACCTCTTGTTCTGTTTCCGGCAGTTAAATGAACTAGAGCTGGTTAGCTAGCTGAAGACAGAACATTGTGGAAATGATAGCCAGTTTTTGAGAGTTGAAGAACTGTTATACAGAACCAAGATGAATTTGTTCATTCCTCTTCAAGGAATAGAATTAAAAGCAATGGGTAGAAGCTATAGCTATACAGACTTTGGATCAATATACAGGAGAATATATAACAGCCAGAACTCCCCAAAGATTGAATAGTTGGCCTTGTGAGGAGGTGTATCAGCTAAGATTCGGTGATGACTTTGAGAATTTCCTTCTACAGAAAGGAATCAAGCATGAGGAAGGAGATGGATCACACCAGCTGACATTTAACATACCTTCCAAAATTGGATCTGTGATGTTCTGCGTCTGTTTTTAACCCAGTGCCTTTAGCTTCTAAGTAATGGCAGGCAGTCAAGTTTGAAATTAACAGTGGCCTTGAGCCAAGGACCTCTTTGTTTTACTGTTTACATGCGTTCATGAAATTACAAAATTTGGTTTACCTGAATAGTAATACAAATTAACACCCCTACTTTTTTTTTATATCATATTTTCCTATTTTGAGCATGTTCTACTTCCTCTTTGAATTCAGCTGGAAAAATTGTCATGACAGTGTAGCTCTTTTAATGAAAACAGCAGAGTTGGCATCTTAGTCAGGCTAAGCAACTTCCCTTGGTTATATCCCAGTTTGTCTTCTCTCCCATTTGCTGATGCTAATTAAAGCATCTGATTTACAGGACAAATCTCCAAGCTCTTAATCATCTAAAGGATCTCCCTAATTAATTTATTGTTCATGTTTACATCTGAGTGATGCCCTGAAATTCTATATATCCAATCCCTTCAAGAAATAGCAGAGTACTCAAAAAGGTAAAACCCTTGCTTTACAGTCCTAATCAACATTTTAGAATTATTTCTTTCTTTATGGATTCAAGTGAGAGAGGACAAATGAATACAATTTCTGACTATTTACTTAAGCCAGTTTGTGGTTGATTACATATGATGGTTAGGAAGTAACTCTTCCTTACCTATACATAATTTTTCAATAAGTACCAGATACTAAAGAATTGGAGTCATATTAATACTAGCATAAGAATTTAAGCTAGCAGCATAAGAATTTGAAAGTAGTCTCTGGATGGCTGATCTCATGGATCACTGAGGTCTGGACACATTCACAGATTTTTTCCATCCCAGCATGGTGAGCAATGCTGTTTCACAAATCAGCATTTTCTCTTATTTCAGCTTGCTCTGATCTCAGTTTTCAGAATTTGATGGGGCTGTTTGAACCTCAGTTCTAATAAAGTTTTCAATGCAGTAATTTACATGTCAAGAAATATTTCAGGTATTTGACAGTATAATCATAGACTATTAACAAGTTTCTGGTGTCACTGTCTACAAGACACTATATCATATTTTCAAGTAGTGAGCAGTGAACAAAACTGTTAGTGACTTTATAACCAGTGATATTTCTATACAAGTGGTCCCCCATGAGAGGGAATTCAATGTAGTACCACTGTCACATGATTTCTTTACTTCAGCATTTGAAAAATCACTCTTGTATATTCTATAACCAACAGAATTAGGCTTTGTCAAAACAAGAAGTTAAAATGTGACTAGAGAAAGAGACAAAGCTTACAGTTCTGGAAATCGGAAGTATGAAATGAGTCTAACTGGTCTACCACAAATGGAGAGCCACTTTGGTAGAAGAACACAGCCTCATAAAGATGCCAATACTCTGTAAGCTAACCTACACAGTTAATGTAATACCAACAGGATATTTTTCATTAGACAAGTTGACTATAAAGTACATATGGCAGAATAAAAAAACAAATATTTTTAACAACCTCAAAGAGAAAAGAAACAAAAGGATATAGAGCCAGTAGGTATTAAAACACCTTGCAACAGCTGAAATAATTAGGCACGTGAAGAACTAAAACAAAATGACTGAAGCAGAGACTGCTCAATTTTTAACTAATAACTCTAGTTTTAACAGAACCCTGATTTTATTGGAAGTATGCTATGGTCTGAATGTGTGTGTCTCTCCAGAATTCATATGTTGAAATCCTGAGTTCCCAGGTGGCCTAGTGGTTAAGGAGTTAGCATTGTTACTGCTGTGGCTTGGGTTTGATCCCTGGCCGAGGAACTTCCACCTGCCAAGGGGTGTGCCCCCTCCCCCCCAAAAAAGAAATTCAAGTTGAGAACTTCTGGAGTTCCCACTATAGTGCAGTGGGTTAAGAATTCAACTGCAGCAGGTCATGTCCCTACGAAGGTGCGGATTCAATCCTGGTCCAGCACAGTGTGTTAAAAGGTCCAGCATAGCCACAGCTGTGGCTCAGATTTAATCTCTGGCCTGGGAGCTTCCATATGCAGTGAGTGTGGCCATTAAAATAAACTAAAATGAAATGAAATAAAATGAAATAAAATAAAATAAAGTAAAATAAAATATAAAATAAAATAAAATAGAAATCCTTCCCCCCAGGATGATGGTATTAGAAGGTGGAACCTTTGGGAGGTGATTAGGTCATAAAGGCAGAATCTTCATGAGTGAGGTCAATGCCCTTGTAAAAAGAAGTTCCAGAAGGAGTCCTTGCCCCTTCCTCTACCATGTGAAGACACAGAGAGGTCAGTGTCGAAACCCAGAAAATAGCCTTCACCAGAACCTGACCGTGCTGGCACCCTCATCTCAGACTCCAGAACTGTGAGAAATAAACTTCTGCTGTTTATAAGCCACCCAGTCCATGGTGTGCAGTTATAGCAGCCTAAATGGGCAAGGTGCCCATGTGCCCATGTTTTAAAGATACAATTTCCAGCTTTTCCTTGTAAAGAGTGGGTGATCATTGTGGCATGGTTGGATGTTTTAGTTTCCCATTTCTGTCATAACAAGTTGCCACAGACTGGTTTAAAACAACACAAATCTATTATCTTATAGTTCTGGAAGTCAAAAGTCCAAAATGAGTCTTAGAATGCTAAAAGTAAGGTGCCCAGGTCCTGTGTTCTTCTAGAAGCTACAGAGGAGAATCTCTTTCCTTCTTCCAAAGAAGCAATCACTCCAACCTCTGCTTCTGTCATCACATATGCTTTTCTAAATTTGACAGTTCTGCTTCCCTAAATGGACCTTTGTGGTTGTACTAGGCCACCTTATGGCTCAAAATAATCTTCCCATCTTAAGAACCTTCACTTAATCACATCTGCAAAGTCCCCTTTGTCATGAAAGGAACAAATTCACAGGTTCTGGGGAATAAGACATGGCATGTTTGAAGAAGCACTGCCTATCACAGTTGGCCTTCTTCATTAAAATGCGGCTGGGGACTTCCACTACCAGCCACCATGGAGAAATAAAAACTGGATTTGACCTTCTACCACAAACAACCAGAAAATGGGGGGAAAAAACCTAAAGCAACTGTCTCTAGTTGGCTCAGCCCTGGGAGAATGGACACAAATAAGGTGAACACTCCAGCTCCCCAAGGATTCTTCCTAGAGGCGATTTCCACATATCACGTGAGGAAAAGGAAGTTCTAAAGGGCTTTGGACGTTCTCTGAGTCAAAGAAACAAAGACTGGAGTTCAGTTAGCCAGAAGTAGATAGAAGTTGCAAAGAAGAGTTCTGTAAGTGAAGGAAGTACAAGGGAAATGAGCTTCCAGAATTTGCATAAGAATCATCTTAAATCTTTGTGGACTACTAAGTCACGCGTAGAGTAAAACTTTACACAGCTAGTCAGATAACCTCCAGGTAGTTGTGAGCTGAACAGTGAAACGTTCACCGGAGCATGGAGATTTCAAGCCCCAAGTAAGCACAGCAGAGCTCCTTGATGGTCACCTGCTCTTTCAGCAGAGATTCCAGGTGGGTCATGGCTTACTAGTAGCACCAAATTATTACTGCAGTGAGGATTACTCTGGGAGGAAAGGAAAGAAGGAAGAAAGGAGAGAAAAGAATGCAGACAAGAAAAATAAAAATTAAAAGGGAAAAATTTAGCAGGAAGCTGACTCAGGTGACATTGGTCCTTTTGCAATTTTTCTCTTCCTGTTTAAATTTTTTTTCATTTTTTCATTTAAAAAACTGTAATTGAGATATTGGTGATTTTCAGGATTATACATTTCAGATGTATACCATAATTTATAATTTTTAAATTAAAAAAATTTAATGTTATACTCCATTTATTGTTATAAAATAGGGGCTATATTCTCTATGCTGTACGTGTCCTTGTAGCTTATTTATTTCATACATAGTAGTTGTAGTTTGTACCTCTTGATCCTTTTTTTAAATGAAAAAAAATTTTTTTTGGTCTTTTTAGGGCTGCACCCATGGCATATGGAAGTTCTCAGACTAGGAGTTGAATCGGAGCTATAGCCACCCGCCTACACCACAGCCACAACAACATGGGCTCTGAACCACATCTGTGCCCTATACCATGGCTCACAGTAACGGTGGATTCTTAACCCACTGAGCAGGGCCAGGGATCAAACCCACATCCTCATGGCTACTAGTCAGGTTTGGGCCACAATGGGAACTCCCCTCTTAATCCCTTACTTGAACCTTGCCCTCCCCCCACACACACTGTAATCACTAATTTGTTCTCCACATCTGTTCCTTTTTTGTTGTATTCACTAGTTTGTTTTATGTTTTAGATCCCACATGTAAATGATAACATATAGTATTTATCTCTGACTTATTTCCCTACTATAGCTGCTAAAAAAGACATCTTTAGCCCCAGAGGAATAGTACTGAGACTCTAGCAGAAGGGCAAGTCAGAGGTCCAGTCAAGAGAGGAGGTGAATGGCCAGGGCTCAGCAGAAACAAGCAAGATGCAAAGTTCAAGAAAGAATGGGTTGAAAAGGTTGACCCTGAATGCAGCAAAAGAGCTCGGGTCTTAGTTATCAGGCCGGGCCACAAGTTCAAGGGAAAGCAGAATGGCTAAAACATACAAGGCTAGGCTGGGCAAAGAGCTAGTTCTGAGTTTCCATCAGAACCGTGCCAAGAATTGTTCCCACACAACATCATCCTACTCGTGCAAGAGATTGCTGACATTTCCCCACTTCGCTTATTGATCACATCCAGCTGAAGTTGTGATTGTGCTGATGGGGTGAGGGTGGTCTCAACATCCAGATTTCTTTCTTTGAACTTAGAGTCAGTACTTTTCACTGTTGTATGTCATTGTTCTTGATGATTTTGTGGGTGTTAATTGTGCATCCCAACTGCATTAGAAGCTCTGCGTGGGCAGGAAACCTTCTTGGCACCCTTTATGAGCCCTTGCACAGCGTTGGGCACATACAATGATCACTTGCTGATTGACTAATTGAAATACGGCTCCTGCCCACAGGCAAGACTCAAAGACTGCACCTTGTTCTTGTTCAGACAATGAGCCTGTTTGAACCCTGTCATTTACAAATCCTTCCCACAGTGCTGAGGAATGTTCCTGTATAGGTTAATGTACATATATTATCAGAAGTAATGATAGGTTACCTCTCCTTGGCAGTCACTAGTTTTTATTGACATTCTTATTATTCTCTAATTCTATCTGGACGAGCATCTCACAGGATAGAAATTTGTTCTGGCTTTGATAGGGATGCAGTAGGATAGTTTCAGTGATAGTTGTGGAAGTCCCAATAAGGGACCCTAGATAGAGAGGGAAACCTAGGGAACTTTGGGAAATCACTGTAAGTTAATAATTACTCAAGAGGGCCATCAGAACGAGGCAGGCTTGCTTGATTAGTGGAGGTGCAAGATATGCCTCAGGTCATTGGGTAGGGGGTGTGGTGAGGCCTGCATTCTGGTTCAGACCAAGGGCAGATGTTTAAGGACCACCCTTCTGCTGATTTGAGTAAGTACCATGGCAGTCCTAGTTTGACCTTATAGGGTCAAAACTCTCTTACCAGCTATCAAGGAGGAGCTACTACCCTGAAGACAGAGGAAGAGGCGGTCTTTCCCCACCCCTACTTGCCTTGGATAATAAAACTGAAGCCCACCCAATCCTCAGGGCAGAGCCTCCTTGCCTGCCTGCTTACATCTCTCACAAGTGTCCTATCTTAAATCAATTTCTTGCCTATCACTTTGTCTCTCTCTGAATTCTTTCTGCACTGAGGCACAAAGAACCTGAACCTCAGTAAGTCCAGATACCTGGCAAGTGATTCTAATTCAAAAACTGGGTTCAAATCCCAATCTGGGTTTAGGCTGGGTTCTAGTCTCAGCATGGGGGTTCAAGTCCCAGTCTGGGTTTAGGCTGAACTCAATCCCAGAACATGGGTTCAAATCCCAATGTGGGTTCTGGCTAGGTTCAAGGTTCAAGTTACTAGTGCTTTCAGTTTCAGATTTAGGTACAAATGTGTCCATTAAGAGTCTCTTGATGAAACATAAGACGGGAGACTAGGCCCTAGCCTCAGCTGACCTGCCTGCTAACAATAGGATTCGGGCACACTCTCCATCCCAGCCCATCCTCCACCTCCAGCCTCATCTTCCTCGACCCTAGGAGAGGATCCGGTCTGAATGGCTGTTCAGGTGTCTTCTAGCACTGACCTTCTGTGACTCTGTTAGGGACCTGTTGACTGAAAGCACCTGCCTTGGTGATAAACTTACACAAGTCATCTCACAACAGGAGGTCCAATAAAGAACACAGTGCTGCCACTGAAAACTAACCAAGAGAATTTAGGATGGGCCTAAAAGAGGGAGGAGATGCCAGCCCATAATAAAACTAACTGAAAGAATTCAGGAGAGGTTAAAAGGAGGACCAACCTACCAGAATCCTTGGTGCTAGAATCCTTTTTGGCTGAGAGATGCACACACTGCCATTACGGACACTGAGTCAGACCAAGAATGTGCCAAGTAGGATGGTTGGCCAGAGACAATCCAGAAACTAACTCTATTGCCCTTAAACCTGAGGCTGCAAGCCAAGTAGCAAAGCAGTTCTCCTGGGTTCCCTTACCCTGCTGCTCTCCTCCCAGGTGCCTCCTCCCAATAAAGTCTTTTGCTTGATCAGTATGTGTGTCTCTGCATACAATTCATTTCTGAGTGTTAGACAAGAACTCATTCTTGGGCCCTGGAAGGGGTCCCCCTTCCCAAAACAACTTCACCTGTGACTTCTCTCTGGTTAATGGTACACCCTGCCACCAAAGGTCTTAAGGATGATAGACCGTCCACATTTAGCCTTTTAATTACAATCTCAAGAACAACTCAACTCTGAATGCTGGGGCTAAGTAGACTTCTTCCACCTGGAAATGACATTACTATGCAAGTGGTCCAGAAATCTTATTGCTAATCATCTCTTTTACATAAAGATATCCAATATTCCTTTTAAGTATGCAAATTTGGGGCATCAGGGATAACACATTATCCTATGAGCTCATGTTTCATGCTAACCACACACAGAAAAGATCCTGAGGGACCAAGCAAAGGATTTAGCATGAAAAAGAAAAAAAAAGGAAAGAGCAGGGAATTTAAAATGTACACAACTGTGTAACATATGGGACTTTTTTTCATCTGCAAGATGTAATAATACAATTTCTTATCTTTTGGGAAAAGAACTAATAACATGTTTCAAAATCAAAGGGAACAGGTGGGGGTGGAGAGGGATGGACTGGGGGTTTGGGACTGGCCTATGCACACTGAGGTATACGGAATGATTGGCCAACAGGGACCTGTGGTATAGCACAGGGAACTCTACTCAGCAGTCTGTGATAATCTATTTGGGAAAAGAATCCCAAGTAAATGGTTATGTGTATATGCATGACTGAATTACCTTTTTGTACAGCAGAAATTATCACAACCTTGTAAATCAACTATACTTCAATAAAACTTTAAAAAAATGAAATACAATGAAGAGTTTTTAAAATTTGTATTGAACATTCCTATTGTTATTTTTGGACGATGACCTTTTGGCAGAGGTGAAGAATCATGAGAGGAGACGCATCAAGGATGAAGGAAAATAATGTTAATGGCTGCACTGGCACATCAAAGCCATAAAAAAAAAAAAAAACAAGTATTACAAATAGGTATATCATTTCCCAGCAGCAATATTTTGATATTTTTCAAATCAGCTATGCCTCCAACACTAGAAAAATTACTACTATCAACATGGAATGAACCAGTGAAGATCTTACCAAGGAGCACACACCCACATACAATCTGTAGATGATTATAATCAAGAACAATCATTAGAGCACACAACTGAAAAGCAAGGAGGAATGAAGAGGACAAGCCTCTGCAGTTAGAGCCTGGCCATGTGTCATAGTTGCCCCGAAGAAGTGGGATGGATCTCCTACCCAAACTGGCTCCACTGTCAAGACGGATGATCTCACACACAGTCCAAGAGGCTAAGATGAGATTCATTTCTCATACACTTTCTGGGGAGAGCAGGGCAGGCACTCAAGCCGGTCTGAAAATGGTTTGAACAGATTAAGAGACAACAGGAGCTGGTGGTCTCGGTTTCTATAGTGGGTAGAGGTATATACTAGGGCTTGCATGATCTGAACTTTCACTCATGCTATGAAAGGAAGCACTGGCTTTCTTGTTGGCTTATCCAAATGTGGAGCAGAAGGGGAGGAGGAGAAGGAGCTTGAAATTTATCAGCCATCAAACATCAAAAATGGAGTCAGACTCTTTTGTGTGGAATCTATTATTACTGCCTTTATTATGGACTCTATTCAGGCTTTTTGTATTTATTATCTACTCACTGACCAGGCAAAGAAAGTGTTGAAAGTCTTCATTACAGTCTCAATCTCCTTAATTCTCACAGAATAATATCAACCCTGTCCCTAACTTTCTCCAGTATCTAAAAGAGTGAGGTTTCTTTTCTCAGCCAGTATCCCAGAATGTCTGTATACTGCAGATATTTCAAAAAGAGCTAAGTCTTCCTAGAAGTACAGTTTTACAACTTTCTTTCTTCTCCAGTCAGTAGGTAATAGAAAACTTTCTATATTAATACATTCAGATCTACCTCATTCTTTAATTGGTTCCGTCATGTTATTTAACTATTCCACTTAACATAACTTTAGTTGTTTGTTATTGTGAATAATGCTATAGTAAACATCCTTGAACATAAATCCATTTTTCAACTGTGCTAGTATTGCTCTAGGCTCAATTTCTGGAAGAATTTTTTTTTTTTTTTGTCTTTTTGCCTTTTCTAGGGCTGCACTCGCGGCATATGGAGGTTCCCAGGCTAGGGGTCAAATCGGAGCTGTAGCTGCCGGCCTACACCAGAGCCACAGCAACGCCGGATCCGAGCCACGTCTGCAGCCTACACCACAGCTCACGGCAATGCCGTATCGTTAACCCACTGAGCAAGGCCAGGGATCAAACCCGCGACCTCATGGTTCCTAGTCAGACTCGTTAACAACTGAGCCACGACGGGAACTCCGAGAAGAATTTCTGGAGCAATAGGAATGTACATTTAAAATTTTGATCAAGGAGTTCCCGTCGTTGCGCAGTGGTTAACGAATCCGACTAGGAACCATGAGGTTGCGGGTTCGATCCCTGCCCTTGCTCAGTGGGTTAACGATCCGGCGTTGCCGTGAGCTGTGGTGTAGGTTGCAGACGCGGCTCGGATTCTGCGTTGCTGTGGCTGCGGCGCAGGCCAGTGGCCACAGCTCCGATTAGACCCCTAGCCTGGGAACCTCCACATGCCACAGGTACGGCCATAAACCCGCAGCCATAAAATGACAAAAGGCAAAAAAAAAAAAAAAAAAAAATTTTGATCAAGACCACCAAATTGCTCTTAAAACTGTATTGATTTTTACTTTTGGCCTTTTTTCTTAAAACTATTGTGAACAAAGTCAACTATACTCCAATTTAAAAAAACTATAAATGTTTTATGTTATAGTCTTTAATGATTTTTAAAAGAATAGGTTGTAAGTTTTAAATAAATAGTTGTCAAAAGATGAATGATTTCCACCTTAAACAATCAGGTAACAGATAAAACCTACCTCTTTCACACTAGTAGCAGAAGTCACAGTAATACTTTTCTCTTCCAATTGGATTACCGAGGTCAGTCCCCTCCCTTTTCTCAAGATCCTAGCAGAATATCCAGGCAGATTAATTAAAAAAATGGGGTTTTCAGTTCTGCAATGTCCAAAGAGCCATGATTCAGGACCAGAGGTGCTTGGTCCTTGAGCTTTTTCTCTTTATTGACCATCATTCCCTAGATGATGTCACCTAGTATTGCTACTTTAAACACCATCTAATTGCCGACATCTTTCAAATTTATATCTCCAGCCTGCTCTATCCCCTGGCCTCCAACTGCCTCCATATTAGCTCCCCAGGGATGTGTCATGGGCATCTGGTGTCCAGTATGGCCAAACTCAAACTTCTGTTCTTATTTCACCAATCGGTTCCTCCTTCAGTACTCTTAGTTTATAAATGTCACATCATCTTCCAGTTACTCAGGCTGTAAATCTTGGAGTCGTCCTTCCCATTTCTCTTTCTCCCCTACCTCCAATCCATTATCAAATCCTATAGACTTTATCTTCAAAATAGATCTAGAAACTGAGCTTCTCTTACAACCTCCAGTGCTACTTTCAGAAATCAGAGAGCATCTTCTACCTGGACTCTAAGCCTCCTAACCAGTCTCCCACTTTCACCCTTCCCCTCCTCTGTCCACTTCCAAACAGAATCCAGAAGTATCCCTTTTAAGTTCATGATATTTTATATCTCCAATCTCAGTCATAAAGAAAGTCAAAAGCCACAGTGGCCGACAGGGCACACCATGAGAGTGAGGTAAATAGAATTCATGCCTAGAAATGGTCTTGCCTTTTCTGCTAGGCCGTTAGCATAGGTGGTTAAGTCAATTTAGTCAGGAATTGAACTTGGCCTGAGGTCACTAAGGTTAATATTAGTGCATATCTTCAAATTCCTCTTGTGTGACCTTGTATTGAGGGTGGGATTGCTTCGGCTACAGGCCTTCTTTGTACACCAACACCTTCGAGAAGATTTCTCTCCATATTCCCTTCTCCAGAGATAGTCTGCTGGTGTGCTTGTTGGCCTTGGGGGCAAGGTGTGGGAGGTGGGAAATCCCTGTTGTCCTGGGTCAGCCTCAGGCTTACACAGACCCTGTGACCCTGGTCTCAGGTGGGCCTTTCTCAGTGACCCTACTGTCCAGGTCAGGGCGCAGGGAGGTCTCCTGCCCTCCGCCGTGGATAGAAACCATTCCCCTCCTTCCAACAGCTCCCAACATGGGAAGTGCGGGCAGAGCATGCATTCCAAGGGTTGAGGAGCCTCCTACTGCAGGAGTCCTCTCAGGGCCAACCAAAGAGTGCATCTTCTCAATGACATCCTCCAACAGATGATCATCTGACCTGTCTCTGCCAGAGGGTCATCAACAGCAAAAACTGTTACATTATGACACATCTATAGGTTGGCATGTTATATATTCATTAAATTTTGCTTTGATAAAAATTCTTATGTCAATGGAAAGTGCCCAAGACGTAACATTAAATGAGAAAAGAATACAAATTAGACTATGCATTCTGATCCTAATTGTTTTGTGTATGTACATTTACGTCTATGCTAATAGATGACTAATAAACTCAATGGCTTTCCTTGAATAACAAAATTATGAGAGATTTAATTTTTTTCCTTATAAAGTCTATACTTGCCAGATATTTACAACAAGCTTGTATTATTTTATGACACATTTGTTTGACCAGTGTCTTCTTTAAGGTGCGATTTAGAAAAAAATGTATTGGGAGATTTTTAGGAAGACTAGAGCATGGAAACTTTGGGGAGCAAATTCTTATAGCAATTTCATTAATTACTCATATTTTATATTCACAATCTGCCAGTAATTTTCATTTTATGGTATGATCATATCCTTAGATGAGTGGCTAAAAGTGGTCCAAAGACAACACTTGTGCTTCTACAAATGAAATTCTGGAAACTAAAGATAACTTGTTTTTCAAATAAAGTGTTTTTTAAGTTATTAAATATGACAATAGTAAAACAATAAAATGTTTCAATTTGGTCACTCTGGATCATTAACAGTTGATATGAATAAATAAAATGCATAGAATCAAATAAACACATCCCTTTTTCCTCTTCACTATTTATACTGAGTTGGACACTAAATCATCTTTTCTCTAACGTCATAGTGTATAGAAGCATTCCTGGCTCTTCTTGCCCACATGACTGCTTGTATTTCCCCCTACTGATACCTGACACCCTCTGCTCAGCCACCCCTACCCAACCTTCCCTTCTCAAAACCACTGTCAAGATCATTTCCCCAAACACTAACCTGATCCTGGGTAGGAGCAGATAAGATGAGAAATCCAGGGCATCCAAGGCACCTGGGCAAAATCTCTAGGGCTGGTTGAGCACCTGGCCCAGAGTGTGCACTCACTGAATAGAGAGACTGGAAAATCTGACCTCAGGATCCTACAGGAAGCCTGTTCTGTCAAAGCCAGTCCTGCTGGATGCTAGAGATGAAAGCAGATAAGAAAGACAAGCCTGGTGTACAGTTTTGAAGGCCATGGCTAGAAGTTTTCATTTGATATCTAGAGTAAAACTCAGAAGCTACTCAAGGATTCTGAGCAATGCAGTGACAAGAATAGAAAATTACATCCATTTTCTCTCCCCAATTTTCTTAATATGACAATGAGAGCTATTGTCCACATAGAGAAGATTTGGGTGAAAGCAGGCATTTGAATTTTCCCTGAGGCTGTCCGCTCCCCTCATTTAATATTTAGCCAAATTAGTGGTATCTTGTCTAAGAAGTGTGCATGATGCCTTTTTTTTTTTTTTGAGGAGGGGCGCACCTGCAGGTTGCAGAAGTTCAAGGACTGAAGGCTTGCTGCAGTTGCAGCTGGCACCACAGCTGCAGCAACACTGGATCCGTAATCCACTGTGCCACAGGGGAACTTCCCATAATGCCATATTTTTGTTATTATTCTTTTTAAATTATTTAAAGGAATTCACCTCTTCAATCAAATGATTTAAAGGTTACTGCAGAGTGAAAGTCAGGCCATCCCCATCACTTCCTGTTTCCACTCACTCTCCACGAGGGCAGGAAAGGAGACTTTATCTTGCTGTTTGAATCCCCAGGACCACACCTTCAGATTACTCTTCCCTTTCTCCCTCTGATGCACAGATAAGCCACTTAAAACTCAGAGGGGAGAACCACAAAATAAATACTCTAGAAAAAAAATACAAGGCATTGAGATTCAAGTACATTTCCCCTGTTCTCTTAAAAAAAAATATATATATATATATATAGTAATGATAAGATGTTCCATTTCTCCTGTTGGTATATAACTGAATAAAAGTAAGACTTCAAAGCCAGGAAATGGAATAACAAGGAGGTTATCATTTGATAAGGCAAAGACGCAAATATACCTCCCACTTTCCTGAACACCAGCAACCTTATTTCTGCCCTCTCCCCATTATAGGCAGGAAAAATCTTCACAGACCGTACAACTTACTCTCATTACTGCACATCCTATTTCGGTCTGCCTATCTAATTACCTTCTTATGAACAATTCTCGAAAGGGAGATGTTTCAAGGAATAGAAAAAAAATATACCTAAAGTATTAGACATGAATGGGAAGATCTGCAAATCAACAATAACAAAGGAAAAATGCAGGTTTATAATGGGTCTCCCACTAGGAGGCCTGACCCCATTTTCAGGCCTTTGCTTAGACTTGGGACAAGGTGAGGGCAAGACTGAGGTGCTTCACTTGCACCCCCAAGGCTGGTGGAAGGCTGTCTGAATACACACCGATGGGCAAAGAGATGGCTTTATGGGGATAAAAAGAAGTGGAGATGTAGAAGCGGCCACTCTCCGCTAAGGAGACCAGAGCAGAATTACGTTGTTCTTCTGTCTGCCCCTGTACTTGTCTAAAATCAGAATCCATTTCCCCTTCCTTTTCTGGACAGAGGCAGCGCTTTTCCAGAGGTTCCTTCACATCAGGCTTTTAGGCAGAACCACTGATAAACAACAGGGAGAAACTACCAGTAATGTGTTTCTAGAAGGAAGTCATCTGCTCTTTCTGGGAAGGAGAATCAATCCCTGAAGGCAAACTTGAGGCAGGCGAAGAGGTGGCTGGCTACCTCTTGTTAATTTGAAAGTTCTAAAAGCAGCAGCCTGCACCAAACACAGATGTGTTTACCACATGCCTAATCCCAACACCATCTTACAGCCACCATCTCACCTTAGGAAAATGAATATTCTCTGGCCTAAAGGTGGGGCAGAGAGCTCCACCTCAAAGCAGAGAGCATGAGAAGATAGAGGGAAAAAACCTGGGGAAGCCTTCGTGCTACATACCTTCCCAGCTCTGAGAACCAAGGTAAGCCCTCGAGTGTATAATAAGAGAGGAACGCCAGGTTATCCCTAAGGCTCTTTCCACTGAGCATGTCACTACTCCATTCAATCTCATCAGATATTCCTCTTGCGGATTAAGAAGCAGAGGGGGTGCACTGGAGAGCTCACAGGCATAGGAGTTGAGACCTACCCAGGTCCTAGTCCTGGCTCTGTCACCTACAAGTTTTAGCATCTTAGTCCTGTCCTCACTATAGGGCAATCATGGGGATCAAATGAGATAACATTCACCCCTCCGTCAGCTTTGGGGCATTAACCACACCAAAACTCAGTGGCTTGACTAACAGTTATAATTCTTTTCCATGACTCTGCAGGTTAGCTGGGTGGTTCTTCTGATCTGGGCTGGTACAGCTGGCCTCTAAAATCTGCTAGTGACTTGGTGGGGGCTAGATGGTCCAGAGGGCTTTACTCACATGTCTGGCAGACAGCTAGCTGGTAGTCTAGGCGACTCAGCTAAGGTTCTTCATCTCAGATCCGTGTGTCTCTCCCTCTCTAGGTGGCTAGCCTGAGTTTTGTTCCAGGGTGGCCTTGGGGTTCCAAGGGCATTAGGAAGTTCCAAAGCACAGGTGCTTTTTAAAGCCTCTGTTTGCATCATATTTGCAAGTGTCCCATTGACTAAAGTAAGTCATGTGACTAAGCCCAGCCTCAAAGGAAGAGCTTGATGAGAAGGGCATGAAAGAATTTGTGTCCATTTTTGCAATCTACCAAAATATATTGAAAAGAGCTTTGAAAGTTATAAGACATGAAATATGGTATTGAAAACATCAAATGTTGGTGGAGGAGGAGTAAAAATGCAATTGTTAGAATGTGTCTGAACTTAAGGAACCATCAACTTAAAATAATCAAGAATATTTAGATTGCTGTTTATACCTATTAATAATTACATTAAATGTAGATGGGCTAAATGCTCCACTCAAAGACACAGAGTGGCTGGGAAATGTAAATCAAAACCACAGTGATATATAACCTCCCACTTGACAGAATGGCTATATTCAAAAAGGTAAAAAATAGCAAGTGGTGAGAATGTGGAGAAAAGGGAACACTAGTGCTCTCTTGGTAGGAATGTAAATTGGTGCAGACACTATGAACAGTGTGGAAATTCCTCAAAAAGAAAAACTGAACTAGCATATCATCCAGAAATTCCACTTTTGAGTATTTATCCAAAGAAAACAAAAACACTAATTCAAAAATATGCATGCACCCCTATATTCTTCACAGCATTATTTATAACAGCCAAGATATGGAAACAACTTAAATATCCACGTATAGATGAGTGGATAAAGAAGTGATTATAGATATAACTGAATTTTACTCAGCCATAAATAGAATGAAATTTTGCCATTCACAACAATATGGATGGACTTATAATGCTAAATGAAATAAGTCAGACAGAAAAATAGATGTGATCTCACTTACATATGGAATCTAAAGAACAAAGCAAATGAACAAACATAACGAAACAGAAACAGTGTCATAGATACAGAAATCAAAGAGGTGGTTGTCAGAGGAGAGGGGGGTGAGGGGATGAGTGAAACAGGTGAGGGAGATTAAGAGGTACAAACTTCCAGGTGTAAAATAAAATAAATGTCACGGATACAAAACGTACAGTGTGGGGAATATTGTCAATAATAATGTAATATCTTTGCATGGTGGTGAAAGTGGTCAAAACATATAAATAAACAAAAAATACGTACTATAAATTTAAAGGACTATTGTTAACTTTTGTTTCCCTTGCAAATGTTTGACTTTTTTCCAACTTCAAAAAAGCTTTTGTTGCTGCATTATTCACTAAGAGTTCTTCATAACCCTCTGCCTTGGCTCTGAGTGGTTTACCTGACATTGCCACTAATGTCACCAACTGGGCCCTAAACCATGAGAAAGAAGAGGTAAGGAAAGGGTGTGAGAATGAGGGTATCTGGGCAGTGTGAGGGCACCAGGATCCAAGGCAACGCAAGCTTCCAAGTTAGCTCAGGTGGCATCAAAGACTACTGGCTTCACAGTCTTCCAGGCTGGCCCTGGCCATGGAACTGGAGTACTGCACAGAATGAATGGTACCTCTGCCCTGGGGATCTGTATAAAGGTAATTATCCTAATTCAAGCAGGCCAAGGCAAAAGGCAAGCTGTGACAAAAGCTGACAGGAAGAGGTCTGGGAGTGGGAAGTAGACTGAAAAATCCAACCTCAGCTAGAGGAGGGCCTCCCGTTGATAGCATTTAGCTCTTAGATATTCCCAGAGCAAGTTAACTGATCAATGAATAGGGCCAAATGGCGGTGGTGGGTTGTGAGCAGCCAGGATAATTAAAGGCAAGCACTGGTGCTGAAGTTCTAAGCTATTCATAGCAGAATTCCAGCCAATGGCTGCAGGCAGTGAAAGGAAGGTCTGATTTTTTTTCACATTTCATCCTGAGATGATTCACAAAAGCTGAGCCAAACCCAGAGCTGCAGAGAAGCTGGTTGAAATTCAGAGAAGTCCCAGTCTCAGGACATGAAATGCGAGTTGGAGGATTGAGTTGAAGCCTCATCCAACAGCGGGGGCCAAAAGAGCCAAGAATGGGGAAAACTCAAATTGGGAATGATGGCAGGGGACAGCCAGGACTCATTCCAGGGACACTGGGTCTGTGCCAGCACAAATAATTCTGGATTCATCCGCTGCAGTTGAGTTGCTAATGGGCTACCTGCCCTCCTCAGGATTGACTCAGTTGCCACCTGGGTCTCACTCTGCAAAGGCATCTTCAGTTACCCAAGCTAATGGGAGCTGAGAGAACCTCTAACTGCTTTCATTACAGATCTGCTTACCTATTACAAATGCGACAAAGTAGTGGTTCTGAGCCCTGACTATGGAGACAAGCCTGGGTGGAAACTCTAGCTTTGCCATTTACTGTCCATGTGAAGTGGGCATGCCTCTTCACTTCTCCATTAATCGGCTTCTATAAATACAGACTAATTTTACCTAGCTTGAAGGATGCTGAGACAATTAATGAGTTGAGTTCATAGACATAGAGGGCAAAGAACTAGTACACTGCAAATGCCAAGTGCTGGTTTTATCGTTTTGACTCTTTCTTCCCTCTGCAAAAATTGTCCATCCACCAAGATGTCAAGAAAAGAGCAGTATCATTATGTCCTACACCCAGAGCTCTTAACAACTTCATCTTTTAAAATTGTGTGACCACCCAGTTTTAACTAACATTAAGCAGGTTTGGTTAGAGACTCTGAAATTAATTCTTGCTGACTTTTTTTTTTTCTTTGTATTTGGCAGTTTTAGCTGAGTCTATCATGGCGGGGGGGGGGAATCTTATTAGCATGAAGTTATAAATACATCCAGAGGTAACTTCTGTTACCTCCTTCTGGAAGATAATTGGTCAAGGGCAAAGCACTTTGAGCCAGAGGAACATAACAGTAATTAAAATACAGTGTCCAGTTGACACTGGACTATAAATTTAAAGGAATATGCCACGGGTGCTGCCCTAAAAAGAAAAAAAAATTCTCTTTTGTAAGTTTCCCTAGAGTCTTCCAGTTCTACTTTCAAAGCATCTCCAATTAGCCACGTGTTCTCAAAATAAGATTTGTCAGTGGTCTGCAGAGGCTGCAGTAAGCCCTGTGGGGGAGTCAGAAGAGGGGACACCACCCTTAGGTTTCAGCACCAATCTGGATGCACATGAAAGCTCCGTTATGTAATTTCCCCTCAGTGCCTCTAGAATGAAAGATGTGTCGGGAAGGACAAAATAAGAAGCTACAGCCTCTTCCCTGGAGAAAAACATGAAAACAGAGAGCAGTACAAGACAGGGATAACAGCTCGGAGCCCCTGCATTACTTTAAAGGATATAAAGAGCTTGCCTGTACATTGCATTACGGAATCTTCAAGATCTGTGGCTTTCAGAATTGATGTCCACATTTGACCAGTGAGGGACTTGGGACTTATGAGGGATAAGTGACTTTCTTAAGGTGATAACGCTAGTTAAAATGGATGTCAGGCCTCTCAGCAGGTGTGTGAGGTTTCTTTCTGATTCTCTGTCCTGTGGTTCTATCACTGAGTCATGTTTGTGTTCAGTCTGCTGTCTAGGTTTAGGGAAAGAGGGTCCAGCTAGAAATTCAGCTGGACTGGGATAGATACTTCATGTGGACAATTCCAGGGAAAGAAATTCATAGAAATATAGTGCTGCTGGGTGAAGCCAGGCATGTTTGGTCCCTCAACCCTGGTTTCCCAGATGTAATTGGCTCTAGGAGCCTGAAGATGAGCAATACAAAGAAATGAAGATCACTGTAATATAGAAACTTAAAGGGTAACCACTCACATGTCCCATCTTGACTGGGTAATATTTCAGGATGAACCACAAAATGTCCTTTCCTGTCTAAATTCCTCTGAGTTCTCTTTCCTTCTCTGAAAACTGTCTCAGGCCATTAACACAGCTCTACCAAATTTACTTGAGGTGTTCCCATCATGGCTCAGTGGTTAACGAACCCGACTAGTATACATAAGGATGCAGGTTTGATCCCTGGCTTTGCTCAGTGGGTTATGAATCCGGCATTGCCATGAGCTGTGGTGTAGGTCGCAGACACATCTCAAATCCCAAGTTGCTGTGGCTCTGGCATAGGCTGGCAGCTACAGCTCTGATTTGACCCCTAGCCTGGGAACCTCCATATGCCGTGGGTGCAGCCCTAAAAAGACGAAAAAAAAATGTACTTGAAATATGCATCATAGAAAACTTTAGCTATTTCACATTCTCTTGCATACTTTTCTTTAACTTAACACAAATTATTTAGCTAAAACCATAAAGATGGGTAAAGACTACTTACTCCCTATTTACAAAATGCAAACTATTTTCAAAATTATAACGCAACCCTCAAATTGTGTGCCTTGTTAATTAAATAGCAGCCAACTGCATCCTTGTTAGCTTTCGCAGCCATAGACTAAAGCAGGCTGGTCTTCCTCTCATGCTTATTGACACCCATACCTCTTAGTGACGTCTGCCGCCTCCACTGGGCCACCAACCTGCCCCAAAGAGCTTCCTGTGTTCTTGCAGCGGGGGCCACTGGGTCAAAAGCACAGATACTCCTGTATCTGTTCTCTTATTCTCCAGTGACCCTTTCCTTTTCAAAAAGAAATGTATCACACCATATGTCCCAATGCTCTCACTCAAGATGATCAGCCAGACACTCTCAGGGGTCCCAAACCTCCTCCTTCTGAAAAAAAATTCAGAGATAGAACTATGTGGGTGTTAATGGAAGGCTGGATTTTTGTAGATGATCCCGATAGGAATAGAATAAGATAGTTAAACAGCTAGAAATGCCACTACGAGAAGATAGAGGACTTCAGGAGATCACAATAAGCTGGACACGAACTAGAAAATGCCCAGATCATCTGGCAGCTAAACAACCATCAGAACATTTTGAAACTAGACAGACTTCCTTAAGCCACTAACACAGAAAAAGAGATACAGACTGCATTAAGCCTAGAGAGGTCTATAAGATAATGAACCCTGAAAAAACCTGCATTCCTGCATGTAGCCAAGACAGGAATATAAGTGAAAGGGACATTATACTGAAACCTGAAATGAATGACCACATTTTAGTATATGTTACCACTCTTCTGCTAATACACATGTGATTTAAATAGCACCACGACAGTCCCAGTCAGACCATATAAGGTCAAAGGAGGAACTAATGATATAAAGCCTGACATCTACCCAAGAATGTGGAAGAAGGTGGTCTTCTCCCCTCCCCACTTTTTCTTTCATTATCAAAATGTAGCTGTCTTTGTCTTCAGGGCTGTGCTCCCTTGCCTGCCTACTTGTACCTCTCACAAGCATCCTATGCTAATAAACTCACTCTCTGCCTGCCACTGTGCCTCTCACTGAATTCTTTCTGTGCAAAGACAAAAGAACTTGAGCTTCAGTAAGTCCTGAGACCAGGTGAGTGGTTTCAATTAAAAGACAGCAGGTTTGAGCCCCCTCCTAAATCAGGGAGTACAGGTTCAATCCCAGTTTGAGATGTGACTGGATTTGAGTCTCATCTGAAGGAGTGCAGTTTCAACTTCATTCAATTCCACCTTTAAATGAGGGAAGTAAGGAGCTCTCTTGTGGCTCAGTGGGTTAAGGATCCGGCAGTTGTCACTGCAGCAGCTCAGGGCACTGCTGTGGCATGGGTGCGACCCCTGGCCCAGGAGCTTCTGCATGCCACAGGCATGGCCAAAATAAATAAATAAATGAAGGAAGGAAGCCCAACTAAGTGGTTAGAGTAGTTTTGATAATGAGAGATGAGTCATTTTTTTGTGCAGGAAATTATTACGATTTAAATAGTGCTTAGGACAAGTTAATGAGGCAATAAAACATCAATTCACTAGGAAAGACCAGACGGGAGAGGAACAGCTAAAAAGCAATGGCAATGATCCAAGGTGAGGTAGTGAAGCTATGTGAAACCAGTAGGGGGGTGGGAAGGAGGCAGGAACATTCGGGAAGGTGTGACTCGATGGCACATATCAGAGACCAGCCCTTCGCTTTGTGTGGGTAACTGGAAGGAGGTTTGTAATACTAGGAAGTTATTCAGTGGACATTCGTGAAGTGTCTCATGTGTGTCACCCTGCTAGTCGCCAGTGAGACTTCTGAGAACAAGAGAGACAAAGCCCAGGCCTTGTGGTGTTTATGAAAAAAATTAGGGAAAACTGGTTAAGTGACAGAAAAGGGAAAACGGCATTGTTTTGTATGTTGGAGCGCTCAGTGTTCGGGTGGAAAATAAGTCAACCTGGAGAATCAAAAAGACCTGGAACCAGAAGGAACTAAAAGGTCCTTGTTTGCCACCTTCACCAACTCTATTCAATTTTCTCTGCACAGTGCCTCTTCCAGCCCTTTTTATCCAGCTATGAGGCAAGATAGGAAGCCATTTCTTTCTCTCTACAATCCCTGCTCTTCCTCTAGAGTTGTCCATTCCTTTTCATTGTCCCTCAGCACACATCTCTCAAAGGTTGTTAGGCCTTCCAGCTCCAATACAGTAATATCTGGAAGGCAAACTTTTCTCTGCCTGGTCACACCCTCCTTTGTTTCACTGAATCTTTGACCTTTTCGGTTGGCTTCAGATTTTCTTTAGTTCTGCCATCTCTACCCAATGCGGAAAAGGTTTTTTTATAAAAAGCTGGATGATAGGATTGTTTGATCGTCAGGACAGAGAGTAACATGGCTGAGAATTAACCTGTCTTATCCTCAACCCTGACCTAGGTTTTCTATTTATTTTAATGCTTTAAGCCCCCAACATAACCAGACTGTGATGCCCTAGCTTTCTTCCTTTCCTTAGGAAGAATATGCTTTTCTCCAGATGAGAAGTAAAAATGTGGAAAACTAAGGTTGTTTCTCCAGACAGCAAAATGGGTCCTTAGGTAGCTAATGAAATGTCTGGCTTGGCATCCACCTACTGAGAAGGAGCACGGAAGCCCATTTGTAGTACTTTTAATGAGACTTCTGTGCCCTGACACTCAGGGCCAGATGAATACACCAAACCAGAGAAACAAGAAAGATGAATACTATATCCCCAAAAAGTTGGATCTAGAATAAAGTCCCCAAATTTTCAGTAGCATTTGAAAAAGAGAACCCAACTTGTTGAAAATACAGCCCCAAAGGATATAGCATAAATAGAGTATTTCTCTTTCTTGATTTCTCTTGCTCAGCACTGAATAGATCATTTCCCCAAATCCATCCCCAAAGTAAAAATAAAAATTAAGTAAATAAATGTTGGTGATACCTTAATTATGAAATAAGGACAAAATTTAGTTTTGATAATTTGATGTCTCAAACCCAAGGCAAAACTCTGTGATTTTACCTGGGATAAATGAAGATTCTATTGAAAAGCACAGAAATATCCTTCAGATTGATGAAGAGAAAAGGAAATGAATATTTACAAAATTCTCTGTTTTAGACACTGTGCTGGAAATTCTCCACAGAGCAGAGTTCTAGTAGGATAAATTTAGACGTATGATAAGCCAAAATGCTCATTTTTAAAATGTTGAAAAATTATCATTTAACATCCTGCTTTTTTATGAGTTATTGATCATAAAGCTAAAGAGAAATAAAAAGTGATTTGAAATGGTCAAGGTAAGCGAGATTGCTGGAGATGAGATTGCAGCTGATTTTCAATGCTTTGAGGACTTATCTTCAGCAGAATCAGACATCTTGATAGGAAGCCAAGACTAAATATAAAACCGTATTTACAGAGCCGAAGTTTGTCATTTCAGCCAAACTGTTATATTACCAACAATTAGTTTTCAGTTTGTGTCTTTGTAGGAAGTAGTGGGGGAAAAAAATTAGTCCCACTTTATACAAAAGGAAGCAGAGCTAAAGAGAAGTTAAATGATTCTTATTTAATCTTCCACAGAACATCAGTAACTGATACCAAATTAAACCTAACTCAGAGCCATAAGAATTTATGCTCTAGATGTGACCATTTTTCAACAGTGAAAATGAATTCTTATTATTCCATCTGTATGGCTTTAGCTCTCAATTACTGAGGATTAACTCACTAAATACACCCACTACTCTCAACCCCTCCTTTCTTGCTTCTACCCACTATGTAATCTTTAGAGACGTTTGAGACCTTGACCTTTGGAAGTAACAGCACATTATTATCTAGCTACAATGAAATGAGTCAGCGTTGGGAGGCACTGAGTCACAGAAAGCAGTCTCCTCAGGTAATACAAATCATTCTTGAAATAGGTCTCTTCTCTAAGAAAGGAGAAAGAGAATCAAGGAAAGCAAAATCAACTGTTTTAAAATTTAAATAACTTCTTCCGAACTTTTGCTAGTGTTCTCCTCATTGAGAACAACTTCATTATCTAGACCTCTTGGAGCCAAAAGCCAGACGATTTCAACGTGAATTTCACCTATGGAAGATCAGAAAAAAATCATGCATCAAATTTACACAAATACGAATCCTGAATCAGAAGCAATATAATCTTGACACGGCACCAGTCTCTACAGGCAGCAGGAGGGTTGGAAGAGAAGGGAATCAGGAAATGTAGGCTCTGGCCTTGGCTCCAACCTCCTCTCATTACCTGGGCCTTGATAGTCACATCACGTTTCAGAACCTCTTTGTCCTTCCTCATCAGTTAAATGGATATATGTTTAACTTCTTCGCTGGGTCACTGTCAGCATCTCTTGAGCAAGGAATGGACATGCAAATGTATCTGCACTGTGTCAACTTAGCTGGAGTGGAACTACATTTCCCAGAATTCCCTTCCCTGCATAGTTCTGGATTAATCTGGACTACAAAAACTATTGGCAAGATTTGGAAGGTGGAAGGGAAATAGCAGCCATCTTCTTTTTTGATACCTGGAAGCTCAGTGCAGAACACAGGCCTTGCTGCATCTCACAGTCAGTTTTTCTCATATGCAGATCCTCCTGGGCGGTGTGAGGTAGCAGTCTGGCCACAGCTCCAAAAGCTCTCTCAGTCCCAAGCCAGGAGTTTTTTTTTTTTTTTTTT